>PVJS01016066.1:0-37984 GCA_004027185.1 Glis glis
CATCATTTGCAGGGAAATGGAGAGAACTAGAGAACATTATGCTAAGTGATATTAGTAAGTCACTAAGAGTAAAAAGTCGGATGTCCCCCCTAATCTGTGGGAGCTAGATAGAATGGGACTTAGAAGGGACTTAGAAGGGAAGAAGAAGAAATCTTTAGATGGACAAAGAAGGTGACCTAACTGAGGGAGTTGGGAGGGGAGTGGAGGGAAACACACTATAGCACATGACGTACATACACAAACCTATAAGACTCAATCACTATCCGGAGCATGAAAGGGAGGGAAGAGGGAGGGAATAGGGTGGGATTGTAGGGAGGGCTAAATGAGCAATGTGTGCATGTATGATGTTGATACCCTGACATATATCAAAATGTATAATTACAATGCACCAATAAGTGAACATAAAAAAAGAATTACAAAAAGACAACAAGAAAGCTGAGGTTTCAATTAGGGCCTTTGGATACATGCTAAAGGCTACCTCCAGTGTTTCTGGGGACTTCATCCTGGTCCACCATCAATTCCTAAAATGCAGGGTACCCTACAGCAAAATGCAGGGTACTCTACAGCAATCACATCAGGTCACGACCTCTGGATACACTTTCCCCTCTATTGATTTCATTTCCAAAGCTATACAGAGTGATTAAAGTGATTTTTGACACTGCTACTTTCCTTCCTTTAGCTCAAAGGTTGGCAAACTTTTTTGTAATAAGCCAGAGAATAAATTTTTTTTTTGTGGTACTGGGGATTGAACCCAGGGCCATTCTACCTCCAGGCTATACCCCAGCCCTATTTTTAATTCTTTATTTTGAAACGGGGTCTCACTAAGTTGTGGAGGGCCTCACTAAGTAGCTGAGGCTGGCTACAAACCCAGATCCTTCTGTCTCAGCCTCCCAAGTACTGGGATTACAAGTGTGTGCCACTATGCCCAGCTCAGAGAATAAATATTTCTGACTGTATAGCCTATACAGTCTCTGTCACAACTGTCCAACTTGGATTTTTTTTTTGTAATTTTTATGGTACTGGGGATTGAACCAGGGGTGTTCTACCTCTAAGCTACACCCCTTTTTAGCTTTGAAAACAGGTATCACTAAGTTGCTGAGGGTCTCACTAAATTGCTCAGGCTGGCCTCGAACCTGAGATCCTCCTGTCTCAGCCTCCCAAGTACTAGGATTACAGGCATGCACCATCATGCCTGGCTCCAACTCGGTTGTTGTAACACAAAAACATAGACAATACATAAATGGGACATGTCTGTTTACCAAAATGTCATTTAATGATGCTACACTTTGAATTTCAAATTATTTTCATGTATTCTGGAATATTCTTCTCTTTTCAACTATTTTTCAATCATTTCAAAATGTAAAACTTATTATTAGCTCACAAGCTATGCAAAAACAGAGAGCAGCTTGGACTTGATCTCTGTTTTAGTTCAGCTCCATTCAATATGATTTTCTGTGATGCTAGAAATGTGCGTTGGTGTCAGCCAGTAAGATAGCTACTAGCTACCTGGGACCATCAAGCACATGACATGTGGCTAGTGTAACTGAAGAACTTCACTTTTAATCTTACTTAATTACAGTTAATTTAAATTTGAATAATTATGTGCGACTACTGGTTACTGCATTGGACAGCGCAGCTCCGTAATCTTCTTTCACATTAAGTTGAAAAAACATTCTAATTTCTTGCTTACATTAAAAAGGAACAAAAAAGTCCTTCTCTTTGCAGCTCGAGCTATATAGTTAGTGCTCTCTCTGGGGAGACCATAGTTGCTTTTCTGATTTTATTCTATTCTATTTCACTTTTTGTATTGGGGATTGAATCCAGGGGCATTCTACCTCTGAACTATACCCTAGCCTATTTTATTTTTTAATTTAAAACATGGTCTTACTAAGTTAATTAAGGTTTTGCTAATTTGCTGAGGCTGGCCTCAAACCTGTGATCCTCCTGTCTCAGTCTCCCAAGTATTGGGAATACAAGTATGCGCCACCACATCTGGGTATAATTTCATTTTAATTTTTTGTTGTTGTGGTGCTGGAGATTGAACACAAGGCCTTGCACATCTAGGTAAGTGCCACCTCTGAGCTACATCCTCATTTAAAATATTACATTGCAAGACAGGCTAATACCTATAGTGTACACACACATGTGCACACACCCCCACACACACAATGGAGCTCTTCTCATTCCATCACTATCAAGTTCAGTGAATACTCTCATGTATGTGTGTGTGTATGTGGGGGGGCTGTATGACTATCAATTAATGTGTGTTTCTCTCTCCTTTTCAACATATACTTTAATTTTATTTTATCATTTGTGCGTGTGTGTGGTACCGGGGATTGAACCCAGGGGCATTCTACCTCTGAGCTACACCCTCAGCCCTATTTTTTTATACTTTATTTAGAAACTGGGTCTCACGAAGTTGCGGAGGGCCTCACTAATTAGCTGAGGCTGGCCACAAACCCGGATCCTCTGGTCTCAGCCTCCCAAGTACTGGGATTACAAGCATCCGCCACCACGCCCGGCTCTCAACATATACTTTCAATGCACAATACTGAATAACCAAAAGTATTGTATAGTGTGAACTCCAGCTTTTCTGTTGTTTGCTCAATTATTTATTACAAAATCCTGTATCTCCTTTAGACAGCTTGCAGCAATGAGCAGGCAAAAGCGAGTCTGGAAACGTCTTCTGAAACATGCAAAGTGATTGTTTCTAAGTCTATGACAGTACACAACCCCAGGTCATCTCAAATCAAATCCCAGAGCATGCATGGGAAGGACCTCATGCTGAGCTCACAGGTCGAGGCCAGAGAAGTTTACCAGTAAATCACAAAAGCATAAATCACTACCAATTAAATATTTTTAACAAGTACATTCAACATACCTATAAAGCCTTGCTCATTAAAAATTGACCCAATTATATTCTTAATCTTGATTAAGCCCTTTTATGGTGAAATGTTTATCCTCACTGGCCAGGGCAATTTAAGGTTAATTAAGGGATTTCTAGAATGAGAGATGGGTGACATGGTAAGACAAAACCAAACCACGGGGGGAGGTTTAAGTTAATGGTGAGAAAAATAAAGACTTGCCCTTATAATCCCAGTGCTGTGTTAGGAATGACCCTAGGCCAGGTTGCTTCTGGAAAGCTCTTCAAGGCTCCATCCAAGGCCCTCTTTCTTTTCTCTGGCTGCATTCTCTTCCTTGGGAACCCCATTCATAGTTATACCTTTGTCATATCATTCCATTTTTATATGTATGATTTGCCAATCTTTTATCTCCAACAAAGAGTTCTCTCAATTCTAAACTGGCCTATCTGGCTATATGTGTGACTTCTATCTTTTTTTAATATGGGGCCTGTGTTGCTCAGGGTAGCCTTGAACTCATAGGCAAAACAATCCTGCCTCAGCCTCCCAAGTAGCTAGGAATGCAGGCCTGTGCCACTGTGCCTGGCTTTGTGACTTCTTTATTTTAGATGCCTCGAAGACACCTTGATCACACCATACACAACATTGCACTCCTGGGTTCCTCCCATTGTTCCCAGTTCTGCTGTCTTCTGCAATTCTGTGGCCCAGTGACAGATGCTGACACCATGTAGGTGCACAAACCACAAAGCCAGGTAACTCCTCGACTTCTCCCTTTCTCTGCACCCTAGAGTCAACCCAGTACCAGGTCCTGCCTCCCATACCTCACCTTCTCTCCACCTCCACTGTCACAAACCAAGTCCATGGTGCTAATGTCTCTTACCTGCACTAATAGCTTAAACTAATTTTTGCATCCTGCTTGCCCCTTCCCACACAATAATTTGCTTCTACATCAGTCAACAGTAATCTTTCCGAAACTTAAATGTGATTATGTCACCACCTCCACCCAGCCTTACATTAGGAAAAAAATTAAAATTGCTAATCCAGCATCCAGAGCTGAATGGGCTTCATTTCTGTCTAGCTTTCTGGCCGTATTTTACACTCTTCCTTTCTCTCTGTGTCCTATCTACTAAAACTTTTCAGGACCTTCAGCATATCATGGTTCCTCCTGCCATACAGCCTTTGAAGTTGCCATTTTCCATATCTAGAAGGGTTTCCCTCTATCTACACACTCCTCCTCACCCCACTAGACCCAGATCATTTACCTAGCTAGTCCCTACTCACTCTTCAGCTCTCAGCTCAAACATCACTTCTCAAGATGTCCTTGCTGATCTTCAGCCCCCTCCGCCCACCCCACTCACACCAGGCTGTGTTTTCTGTAAGAAGTTCTTCCTGGCACCATGTCCCTTTCCCTCAGAGAGCTTGTCTCAGGTGGTGGCCACACATGCCTTCGCGTGATCCTTTGTTCACTGCCCACTTTTCTCACGTCTCTATCAGCCCCACCAGAGCAGGAGCCTTGTCTACTTTTGGAAACCATGGTTTCTCCAGAACCTGGCATGATCCCTTGCTCACTGAAGACATTCAAGAAATTGAGAATGGATAAATGAGTGCAGCAACGATTGTGAGATGGTGGGAGTGATGTACAGTGCCCTGTGGGGGTGAGAAGGGTATCGTGCCAACTTTGCTTACAAGCCCAGGCTATTTCAAGGCTATTCTGTGACCAATTAATGCAGAGGGTATTATGGGGTGTGTGTTATGAGTGGTCCACGAAGTGCCTCCACCTTGCCTTTCTACTGTTATTTTTATTTTCCCTTTTTTTTTTTTTTTGCGGTACTGGGGATTGAACGCAGGGGCGTTCTACCTCCGCGCTACACCCCTGGCCCTATTTTTTATTCTTTATTTTGAAACCGGGTCTCACAAAGTTGTGGAGGGCCTCACTAAGTAGAGAGAGAGAGACAGGGAAAGAGAGAGAGAGAGAGAGAGAGAGAGAGAGAGAGAGAGAGAGGGAGGGAGAGAGAGAGAGAGAGAGCTGAGGCTGGCCGCGAACCTGGATCCTCCCGTCTCTGCTTCCCAAAGTACTGGGATTACAAGCGTGCGCCACCACGCCCGGCTTTTATTTTTCCTTTATCTCATGTTCTCCACTCATTCTTCAAAGATTTGAATCTTTCCATGCCACATGCACTGCTGCCATTGGCATTCCTTTGTTCAAGAACGAAGTTATCATGAAATAAATAATATTTGTAATTAAAG
Organism: Glis glis; assembly: GCA_004027185.1. Taxonomy (NCBI): domain Eukaryota; kingdom Metazoa; phylum Chordata; class Mammalia; order Rodentia; family Gliridae; genus Glis; species Glis glis. The sequence goes on from PVJS01016066.1 coordinate 5,109, forward strand.
TTATGAATTCCAGTCCTTATTGTTTTGCTAATTTTCTCAAGTCCAAGATGAAAAACAGTTCTGGTGGCTGTAAGACAAGCCGGTGGCCAGCTGGATGCACAAGCTTCATTTTCTGTGTATTGTTGTTTTCTGCATCCAGGGATACTTGTAGTTTCTATCACACACTCATACTAATCCTCTTCCTGCTATACCTAACTTTCCCTGGATTTCTGGGCATGCAATAAAATTCAGATTAATGAAGCAGAGACAGAGTCTATTCAGATTCTCATATCCAATGAAATAACAGGGAAATCTTATAGCTAAGTATTTAAACTTAGCTGCAATGTCTTTGAAATTACCTTGAAAATGTTATTCTGGGAGCAGGTACTGTCCTGGGGTCTGTGCTTGTTATATCAACACTTTTTCCCAAGGTCCCCTTTCCAGAGATATACTCGTATGCATCTGACATTGATTCATGTAGCCAGATGGCAAAGGGCAGAGCTGGATCACTTAACACAATGTATGACCTACTTACAGGCCTAACAATCTGTGGCTTAATACTAAACAAAATTGTTGAGCTTCGTAGTTTTTTTTTTTTAATGTTTGTTGGTTATTACACAGCATGGGCAGTCTTAGTGCTACATGCATGGCTCCAAAAGCAAGGAGGTAAGATGCTAAGCCACTCCCCAGGCTGGATGGCAAGATGTAGGGCGGGTGTCACTGCCAACCCAGTGAGAGGCTGACAAAGCCACGGAGAAGCAGGGTGCACTCTTAGATACCCACAGAACAAAGTGGCACTTTTAGATACCCACGGAACAAAATGGCACCTTTAGATATCCATGGTAAAAAAAAATGGAATTTTTCTAACTCTCTATTGGCCAAATATTTAGGCTAAAAAATATTAACTTATGCCATAAAGTTTGTGAAGTGTCTACTATAAGCCAGGTGCTTGGCATGAGAACAAAGAGATGTGGCCCTGCATAGAGGTCGGCCTGTGTAGAGGTCAGACAAGGAATAGACAAGCACCCCATGAATATGGTTGGAGAGGGATGTGGGGTCAGTCCATGGAGGTGGCTGTTGAGGTCTTTGCTCTACACCCTCTGAGAAGCCCACAGAGCGTGTAAGCAAGGTAGTAGCTTGGTCTGAATGAGTTTATTCCATACTTTCCAATGTAATTACAGTGAATTATTTCAATATAATGAAAGATGCTGAAGGTGCTTACATATGAAAATATCCCATCTGTCCAAATTATATTTACATATACCAATATAGCATGACTCTCTTTCTTCCTGGGGGGGGAACCTGTGTTTCTTAAATATTGGGTAGATACAAAGAAAGTAAAATATAAAATATAAAGAACATTAAAGCAACAACCAACCACCAACCAGTTTATAAAATTGTGTCTCCTTCCCTTACTCCTCAAAGGTAAAAGCAGTCTTAAACTTTTTTGGTGTCCCATCCCATACTTTAAAATATTATCCAAGTTGTTGTGTTTAGCTCTAAGTCCTATTTATTTAGTCACTGTGTAATGGACTTTTGAAGGAACATATTTACATTGCTTCATTTTATTCTTAAAGTATAGATGAGTTTTTTCAGTTTCTCTTCTAGTGCAGTGTTGCTATGAACACTTTTGAAGAACTCTACTGAATGAACCATATATATATATATATATATATATGAATTTTCCCAGGGAATTTCTATGGCGGTGAGGAATTTCTGGCCCTAGGCACTGTAGATCTTCAACTTTACTAGATAATCTCCAATTGATTCCCAGAGTATGTACCAATTACACTCCCACCAGCAGCTGAAGACTGACCCAGATGTGCCATTCCTTGCAGATCACTAGATATCATTAGACTCTGCGAGTCTGAAGATGTAAAATAATACAACACTGAGGTTTAGATTTACATTTCTCTGATTACTACTAATGAGCCTAACCTATTTATATGGGATTGACTATTTGTGCTTCTCCATGTTAGACAGATCTATTTGAGTTGTTACACATTTTTATTGTTTTTCTAAATCTACAGGAATTTCATATATACTAATACTAATATGTTACTATAATACATATATACAGGTATATTTATATACTATGCATATTACATGTGTCTACTATGTATTATAGCTTATATATTATAATACAATGTAATACTAATTTTTGGTAAGCTGTATGTGTAGCATTTTGTGTTTTTTCACTTCCTTCAAAGTATAGTTTTTTTGTTTTTGTTTTTGTTTTTTTGTTTTGTACTGGGGATTGAACTCAGGTGCATTCTACCTCTGAGCTACACCCCCAGTCCTATTTATTTTTTAATTTGAAACAGGATCTTGCTAAGTTGCTGAGGCTGGCCTTATACCTACAATCCTGTCTCAGCCTCCCAAGTACTGGGATTACAGACATGTGCCACTGCACCTGGCTCCAACCTATCTTTTGAGGAGCAGAACATCTTACATTTAATTTAGATCAAATTATCAATCTGTTAAATTTTGTTCTCATCTATATTAGTAAAGAAATTCTTCCTTTTCCAAGTGCACAAAAGTATTCAACATTATTTTCTACATATTTATGCTTTTATATTTCACATTTAATTCTTGAAACCACCTGGATGTGAATTTTTGTATTTTGTGTGAGGTAGGAATCTGGTAGGAATCCACATTAGATTTTTTTTTTCTTTTCACACTGATAATGCACAATACTGGCACCATTTATTGAAAAGCCTGAGTTTCTCCACTGATTTTCAGGACCAACTTTCAAAAATCAAGTTTTCACACCTGTGTGCATTTGTGTATATACATTTATTTGTGCCAATGTTCAATTTGCCAATATCCCATCAATATCTTTAGTATTATATATTCATAATGATTTCTAACGTGATAAATTCTTACAATCAGTCCTACTTCTGGACTGTCTCAGTAATTCTTGGGTCCTTGCTTTGCCATATACACTTTGGAATTAGCTTGTAACATTCTACAAATGTTGAGTTTTTTTCTATTTTTGGCACTGCATTTAATCTATAGAGCATTTTGGAAGAACTTGTTTTTATGCAGCTGGCTTTTTTAATTTATAAGAATATCATAATAGTCATTTGATATTTTTTGTTATGTTACATGTTTTTCCATAATATTCCATATCTGCTGCTAAAGTTATTATTGGTATGGATATTTGCTATATTGTAAATATTTACTATAATGTTTAAAGTTATGCTAGTTGCCTATTATTTATGCAAATGCAATTTATTTTTATATATTGAGCTTATATTCAGCATAGTTGTTAAACTATTATTAAAATAATTTATCTATAGATTTTTAATAGAGATTTATCCTTTTCAAATTAAAATTTTCTTCACTTAATATCTAAAGGTAATGTCTTACTTGTCTTTATTGTCTTACTGCATTAGATAGGACCGGGATAATAGTGAGTACCTTTGTCTAATGCGAATGTTTTAATTTTGAGAATTTCCTTTTATTTTTGTGAGATACATGCACACAAACAACTCTAAACTCTCTAGTTATGTGTTCATATTCAAATCTTCTATACCATCATGGTGTTTTTTTCTGATCTGCTTGATATATTGATCACTGGAAGAAGTGTGTTGAATATTTTTGACTATAGTGGCAGATCCAGTATTGTCAGTATTTTTGCTTTATATGTCATTGGAGTCCCTAATGTGTAACTATGGTTATATACATAGTAATTATATGCATATAAGATCAAAACTGTCATATCTTGTTGGAGAACTGAACATTTTGTCATTACGTAGCCACCTTCTTACTTTTTCTTTCTTTCTTTTTTACTTATTTATTTTTGTTGCTACGAACATAGCTAAAGCAGGTTTCCTTTGTTAAGTATTTACCTAGTACACTTTCCTTCTCTATTTATGTACAACTTTTCTACCATGTCCTTTTAAAGCAGCATACTGATGATTTTAAAAGCTATCAGCTGGGCGTGGTGGCACGTGCTTGTAGTCCCAGTACTTGGGAGGCTGAGACCTGAGGATCCGGGTTCACGGCCAGCCTCAGCTAATTAGTGAGGCCCTCTGCAACTTCATGAGACCCGGTTTCAAAATAAAGTATAAAAAATAGGGCCAGGGGTCTAGCTCCAAGGTAGAACGCCCCTGGGTTCAATCCCCGGTACCGCGCGCACAAAAAAAAAAAAGCTGACAATCTTTGTTATTGGTAAATGGAACATTTTTGTATATGTTGTGATTACTAATACTGATAAATTAATTTTTATCATCTCATTTTATAATTTCTTTTACTTTTCTTCTTATGATCATACCCCCCCTTTCTCTTGAATTTTTTTGGATTATGTTTTCTAAACTTGTATTTTTCCCCTCTGCAATTTATGGAGTTATATACTCTTTATTCTTTTAGTGTCATTGGAAATTTCAATATCATAGTCTAACTTAATCAATATACTTGTATTCTTATAATTACAACACTTTAATACCCTATTATCTCTTTTTGAATAATGTATTGTTTCAAATTTCATTTCTATTTTTATTTAACCCCATAAGATATCATTATTATTTTATGTAGTCAATGCTGATTTAGATTTACTTAACCATTTATAATTTGATTTTTGGTCTTTGTTTAGACTTTCCATCTAGATCATTTTTCCTCTAGTTCCTTTAGTGAAGGTCTGCTGGTAGCAAACACTCAGTTTTTTTCCACTATACCCATGGCGCCAACTGCTGTCCTCCTGGGCTGGGCTTAAAATGTCTTTATTGCTTTCATTCTTAAAATGGTATTTGGGTTTCTGAAATTTCAGTATGACGTATCTAGATACAGAATTGTTTCAAATGCACCTTGCTTGGGATTCTTGAATCTCTCAAACATAACCTCTTCAAAGATTCTGTTCTTTCTCACTTCTTCTCGTCATTCTGTCTTTCATGCCTCTACCACATTTTCCATCTCTCTGACCCTGTGCTTTATTCTCAGGAATGTTCTAGATCTCTCAGTTTTGCAGGGCTCCTTCTGCTGTGTGTTGTTTTGTGGTTCTCACTCATGGACTTACTTTGTATGTATTGTGATTGCTTTGGTGAGCTGATATTTTTTGGGTAAAAAAAATTTTGGTAATGAGGATGGAACCCAGGGGCATCCTACCTCTGACCTACACCCTCAGCCCTATTTGTATGTATGTATGTATGTATGTATGTATGTATATGTATTTTTATGGTACTGGAGACTGAACACAAAGGCGTTCTGTCTCTGAGCTACACCCCCAGCCCTATTTTATTTTTTATTTTGAATCAGGGTCTCACTAAGTTGCTGAGAGCCTTGCTAAGTTGCCGAGGCTGGCCTCAAACCCGAGATCCTCCTGTCTCAGCCTCCCAAGTCCTGGGATTACAGGCATGTACCACTGCACCTGGCTATTTTTTGGAATCTTAACTGCAGTATTAGTTTAAAGCAAGTTTTAAAAATTGGTTTCTTTATAAGGAAGTTAATGAATTATGCCTGGAGTCCAGAGGGTTTTCAGGATGAGATGGATTTATGCTAAATCTTGAGTTGGTTGTGTGGTGTGAATTCAGATTTGAAGCTCCCATTTTTTCTTGCAATTCCTGATAATAGGTTTATTTTTTATTTTTTATTCATGCATACTCTGAGTTTGTGTGGCCCTTTGGAGTTACAGCTTTATATGATGGATTTTTATTAGACTCATCATGTTAGCTTCCTTTCCTGTTCTCCCACTGCCCAGACACCATGAGAAGAAAAAAAAAACTCTAAGCTCAATGCTGTCAACTTGGTGGACAGCTTCAAGGTGAAAGGCAGCGTTACTGCTCTGCCCACCTTTCTGGGTGCCTGCTTGCAAGTGGACTGTGTTCTCTGAGCATTCCTTACTTCTTTCCCTCTCTGTGCCTTTGAACACATTTTTAAGAGGCATACAAAATTTTTCTTGGAAACTCAGGTCTCTTCTATCTCACTTTCTTGATACTTTCAAATCTTAAATCATATCAGCAGCAGATGTGGGATTTCTACACAGCAGAGGGAAAGAGGTGATTTCAGGATTGCTTCAGACTCATTGTAATTCTACTAAAACCCAATCAGGTTTGAAGAGCTCATTAGCAGGAATGAGATGGTATCAAGGAAGCACGGTGGCTCCTTTTAGCCTGAATTGGACTTTTTTAAAAGCTAGAAATAGAAAGAAGGTACTTGAAAGAAGTACATGCAGATGAAGTTATCAAAAAGCTTAGAATTAAAAAAATTCCACCTTAAAACAGACTTTTATCAGTAATAAAGTCTTTGCATTAAAATTAAGAATATTTCAATCACCCAGATAATACATAAATACATTATTTTGAGAAACACAAATAAATATTAGATAGCTGGAAACACCCTTTGACCAATTCCCTGTTCCCAACCCCTTCACCCAGGTTAATAATGGCTTCATGGTGGTGTGTGAATGAGCAGAACCTCTTTCTATTAATCATATTCATATTTGTACACATGCACATACACAGAAACATGGAATTTATTTTGCATTTTAGAAAAATATAGTGGTGGGCTGGTATTTTGCATGTCCGAGCATGATTTTGTGCTGTTTAATGGTAAAGCTCTAGAATTCTCCATAAATCATCTTATTGCTTTGAAGGTTTTACTTCATTCATCACTCTTCTAGATTTTCTGCAGAGAAGGCTGATCCCATTCTTTCAGTTTGTGACTTACAGCTTTCTTTCTGGAAATGTTTAGAAATGTTTCTGTTTTTGATATTTTAAAATTTCCCAGTTTGGGACCTTCCTGTGGGATTTTTCTTTCCTGTTGCTGACCACTCAGCCTGGCTCTGGAGTCTGATAATTAATGTCCTGCTGTTGTGAAAACATTTCTTATCCTATTTCATTGATATTTTTCCTCCCTTGGTTTTCTTTTGGGCACCCCTCTCACTAGGGGTCCTGTGGTCAGGACACTAGTTGCATTTCTTCCTTTTTCTGCAAAATCAGTTCCCTATTATCAATTTGCTTTCTATCTTCTAGTTATTTATTGATCTCTTATCCATGGTTATATCATCTTCTGAACTCATTGTTTTATTTTTTCCTTCACTATCAGTTTATGAGAATCTTAAATATCACTGCTAGAAATCTGTCCCACAGAAATATATAAAACTTCCTAAGAATATTTATATAGAAGTTATATAAATGTATTCTATACTTTATGCTTTCTGTTACATTATACTAAAATATACACAATTTTTATGAATATAGAGATGTAGATTGATATGTAGATATTATTGTTGCTATACGGGAAAGTGTTGACATTCAAAATTTAAATGCTAACTGAATTCTTTTTATTATATGTTTTCAATTGTTTTATGATTTGCGGATAATTTTTAATAGTCAAATATTTCTAGATCTTATTTTTATTTTCTTGTGATGCATTGCCACTCAACAGTTGGAAGAAGAGAGTGGTTGGCAGAAATTGAAGGTTTCGAAGGTTGAGAAATCGAAGCACGGAAGCTGGAGATGAGACTTCTGCCCTGGCTGGACTGTCACCTGTATGTGGACCTCTTTGGGCCTCTTTGCACATCTTCCAATGAAGGTGTCGGTCCAACTTATGTCAAACTCTTGCATATCATTGCCTATATAATTTTATAAAATTCTCTAGCTGCCGTTTGCCAGGGTTAGTAATAGTTCTTTGGTCCCATCTTGGAATGTTTATGAACTTAGCTTGCCCATGGCCCATCAACACATTTTCATTGAATAATGACAATACTGGAGCGTGGCACTACAGTCTGAATACCACATGTTGCTAGAAGTCCAGTGGAAAAATCCTCTAAGGAAGGCAGGATAAACCTATTGAAAGGCCACTCCTGGACACTGGAGATAATTAAAATAAAGCCCACCAAGTTGTGCAATCAATTTTTCAATTAATATGCTTCCTTTCCCCTTTAAATTCATAGCAGCTGAAAGATGAATAAAGGAAGGAATGCAGAGGAAGGAAGATGGGAACAAACAATGCAACAGAGCAGAATTTACCCATTTATCAGACATCTGCACACTCAGAACAGGAAGCATGTGATTGGAAATCAAAGGGACTGGATTTTTTTAATTTTATTTATTTATTTATTTATTTATTTATTTATTTTGCGGTACCGGGGATTGAACCCAGGAGCATTCTACCTCCGTGCTACACCCAGGACTGGATTTTTTAAATAGTGGACATTATACCTGGACAGCCAAAGTGAAGGTAGCTGTGCAGAAAGGCCTAGTGAGGTGTTTGTCAGGCAATCTGCTGGCTGGTGTCATGGTACTGGATAAACAAACTTAAGAGCTAAGTAATGCATGCGGTACAAAATTCAAAGACAGCGAGTATGTTGAAGGTACCCATCCTCCCTCCCTCGTATTCTAGTATAATATGCTTTTATTACATAAGCTCCCAAGTAACAACATGGACTTCTTCAGATTAGGGGTTTGAACTAAAGCAATATGCCTTGTAAATATGTTTACCCGTATGCACTTGTGCGCATGCACACACACACACACACACACACACACACACACACACAGTCTCTCAGTAAGCCCTTTCTCTTGTTCATGGGCTCCACATCTGTGGATTCAACCAATCATGGATAGAAAATATTTGGGGAAAAAATTGCATCCATATTGAATATGTATGGATGTTGTTTTTCTTGTCATTATACCCTAAACAATACAGTATAACTAATATCTATATAGCATTTATATTGTATTAGGTATTATAATTAATCTAGAGAATGTATGCATGAATGTATGTATGTATGTATGTATGTATGTACTGGGAATTGAACCCAGAGCCTTATACATGCTAAGCAATTGCTCTATCACTGAGCCATATCCCCAACCCTTTTTAAAAATTAAAAAAAATTGAAATTGGGTCTAGTTAAATTTCCCAGGTTGGCTTTGAACCTGTGATCCTCCAGCCTCAGCCTCCTGAGTAGCTGGGATAATAAGCATACACCACCACACCCAATTTAGAGATAATTTTAAGTATGTAGGAGGGCCTGGGGATGTAGCTCAAGGGTGGAATGTATGCCTAGCATGTACAAGGCCCTGGGTTCAATCCCCAGCACCACACACACACATACACACACACAATGCAGGAGGATGTGCATAGGTTCTATGCCAATACTAAGCCATTTTATATCTGGACTTGAGCATTCATGGATTTTGGTATGGAGTGATGGATGGATACTTTGAAATCAACTGCCCTCGAGTTACAAGAAAAGACTTATTTTCTACTCTACTCTTTCATAAGTGAGTACTCTAATTCCAAGATTGGAAATCAAGGTGTTGAAATAGTTTTCAAATCGCAGAGTCTAGATTTTCTGACTCAATTCACTTTCATCCTTATAGAAAATGCCCCAAAACACCAGAAACTTGGACAGCAATGACCAAAGCACAGTGTGGTTGATGGACACCAGACATCTTGGGCTTTTGTAAACTCTCACATGATAGCTTTTGTCCTATTTTAGTTTGCCAGGAAGATTTAAATACTACTGAGGGACTACAGAAATGCAAATGATTATGATCAAGCTCTGACCAACACATCAGATAATATATTTAGGTGCAAACTTTAAAGGAAAAGAAAAAATTCTAAAACTGCTGGCTGAGTCCCAGTTCTAGCAGTCATAGCAGGGCAAAGAAAAGGCTACAGTTCACCTAGAAAGCTTTTTGAACACTGGGCCCTTACAGGCGTTTGCCAATTAATTCTTCTGTAGGAAAAACCTACGTGAATATTACCAGAAAAAATAGCCAGAAGCCAGTCTAATTTGTCTATTAGAAATATCTTACTTATTAAATGCTTAAAATATCTATCATTCCCTAACATTTCCTTCTGTCTCCTTTATTATTGTGTTCTTGTGTATGTGGTGAAATAGCTTATTTTAGAGCTGATCATATTATGATATTCTGAGCCTTTAAGTATGAAATAGATATTAAAACCCTAATGACAACAACAAATTTCATGACTGGGGATGTGGGTCAGTGGTCAAAGCTAGCAAGCAAGAGGCCCAAGGTCGGATCCCAGTACCGCACTACGAAACAAAACAAACTTCTGACTAACTCAGCAGAATGGAGACTTTCAGCAAATGCAAGGGCAAACAGTGCTTCTTCTGAAATATCCAGGTTGAAAGGATTTGTGAAAAAATCTCGACAAAGCTTCCTATGAGCAAGCAAGTGTGCCTTTTGTTCCCGTGGGGCCCGCCGTGCCGTGCATGAAGCTGTTTGTTATTCATCTCATTACAAACATCTATGTGTTGCAGCAGGTGTTGGGTCGGGAGAAGACACGGTGTCCAGGAGACCTGAAATCAGGTTAGAAAACTCCCAGGTGACCAATTCCCTTTCAATTGACTCTGAGTAGCTGGCACTGCCTACCACAGCCCCCGAGCTGCCTGCCTGGGAAATGGCTGTAATTTAAGTCACCGTGGAAATGCTTTCCCAACCGCTTTCCCTGAAGGCTTGGGAGCCATGCTTCTATCGACATGAAGAGAGGCAGCCCTAGTCTTTTCTAACTATTAAAAGAAATAGACAATTAATTTCCTTATAGATGCTTCAAAATTCCACCCCTCCCCCCATAACATCTGTTTTAAAGTTTCTCGCATAAATCAGTCTCTTTGGGGAAAGCACAGTCTTTCAAAGTTGTCCTTCCCATTTTTCAGCTTCCCCACAGGGTCATTTAATCTATTATGGAACTCAGCGTGTCTCTGCAGGGACAGGAGGGCAGCAGGCTCGGAGGTACAAAGCTTTCCTCCATATTCTCGCAGGCTTCTGTCTAGATTTTCCAGTGACTAAGGGCTGTGGGCCACTGGGGGATGATGGGTGCTCAGGTAGAGTCAGGTAGAGCTCACTCGCTAATGCTACTCAAGGTCAGGGCTGGGGATAACTAGAGGGCGCCTCTTTGTCTTGGTGTCAGGCTTCCACCAACCCCTCATCACCACCTTTCCCCATCATGGGCCATGCAGGAACCTTCCTGCCCTCCTAAGACACACAGGCTGTGGGGAGCCATAAGCCCTGGCCAGACTTTTCTCGATTTTGGTTTGAGGAGAAGTCAAGAGAGTTACATACAGAGTCTCCCCTCCTGTTCTATTCTTTCCCCTTCTTCTAACATTTCCATGGTTGGAAGGGGCAGGCTTCCATGACTTATCCTATGTTTGATCACCTGAGGTAAAGGGGAACTCTAGCCCCTCAAGGCTGGCTTCTATATTAAAAGAAGCTAAAGAAATTTGGAGGAATCACTTCCTCTGCTGCAATTTCTGTTTTTCTTTTTTATTTTTTTTTTATTTTTGCAGTACCGGGGATTGAACCCAGGGTGTTTTACCTCCGAGCTACACCCCCAGCCCTATTTTTTTATACTTTATTTTGAAACCAGGTCTCACGAAGTTGCAGAGGGCCTCACTAAGTAGCTGAGGCTGGCCGCGAACTCAGATCCTCTGGTCTCTGCCTCCCAAGTACTGGGATTACAAGTGTGCACCACCACGCCCGGCCCAATTTCTGTTTTTCAAGATTTTCGCCAGGCTGTTCTTGTGGCCTATGGTCACATTAAGCCTTTTGGCCTGATGATCATTATAATATGAGCTATGTACGTATTATCATTAATATACTAAATAGCAGGAGAAAACCACCTAACATTTAAACAGTGTCTACAGGCAGCTTTCTCTTTACTGTTCTTGATAATCCATGCCTCACACCCATTAAGATATTTATTCCTTTATTGAACATTCACTCAGCAGAGGAAGGGAAGGAACCACAAGTCTAAAGCCATTGTCTTAGTTATATTTTCTGTTGCCAACAATTAAGTTAAATAAAATTTCTTTTCTCCTCTTCTTCCCTGGGTATCATTTTATTTGCTACCTCATCATAAACTAGATTGAGTTATGAATGAGAAGTAACACTAATCTCTCCTCAACTGGATTTCCCTGTTTCTTCCCTACATTCTCTCCATTGCTCTTCTAGACTCCTGCTCCCCTTCCAGTGTGAACTTGCAGAAGCATGTTAGACAAGCCATCTCCCATTCCTTGCTTCCTGTTCATTCACCCTTATTTGGCTCTCATCCCACATTTTCCATTGATGGCTTACCAATCAGTGGAGGACACTCCAAGGGAAGGCGCTCATACTGAGGGAGGCCACTCGTGATCTCTGGTTACTTACTCCAAAGGATACTTCTCCGCACCACCCAATGGCTGCTAGGGTGTGAACGTGTCCATCATATTTCATTTTCATGAGTTGGAAACTTGGTCCTCAAGGCAGCAGTGTTAGAGGTGGGACATTTGGGAGGTGACTGGGTCATTAGTACTCTGTCCTCATGAATAGATTGATCCACTAGTAGATGAATGGATTAACGGGTTATCACAGAAGTGGCTTTGATATAAAGGGGAGCTCTCTCTGGAAGGCTTGCTCTCCTCACCATGTGCTCCCCTTGCCATGTTTTGATAGACCTCGCCAGGAGCTGAGAAGATGATGGTACTGTGTTCTTGAACTTCCCAGCCTTTAGAATTGTGAGCTAAATAAACCTCTATCCTTTATCAATACCTCGGTCTCCGGTATTTTGTTATAGCAACAGAAAATATAACTAAGACAATGGCTTTAGACATTGTGGTTCCTTCCCTTCCTGTTGATGCATTGCTTTTCCTCTTGGCTTCCCTGACACTCTTGATTTTCCCCCTGCTTCTTAGGTTGCTCCCTTTCTGCTCTACTGGACATTTTAAAGTTCAGAGTTATCCAGAATTATGTCCTAGGATTCCTTCCCTTTTCTCAAAGTGTGGCAAGAATTTTATCCATTCCTATACTTAAATTCAATCTAGATTCTTTTTTTCTCAAAGTTTTACACACAGAAGTTTTACTTGGAGAAAAGGAAAACCTTTAAGTCATTTAACCTTTTCTGCCTGAATTCTTTCTTCTATAATCACCCTCTTCATAGCTTCATAAAATGTTATGATGATAAAAGACATCATAAAAGAATAGGCCCATGGTCAGAAAACACATGTACTGTGGTGTAAATGTGAAGAGAAGGACCAGGGCAGGAAATTGCTTGCTGCCATTTATTCTATACATAACCTTGGACATGTCACTGAGACTTTCTGGGCCTCAGATATTAGAGCCCACAAGTGTGATTTAGGGAAAGGCTGAATGTGAATTCTGCCCAATGGCATTTCAATTTGAAAGTCTGAGCAACTCCTTCCTTGTTTGCAGATGGTTTAAAAGGGCCACATTGGAAAGAAATGTTTCCTGCAAAAAATAAAATAAAATCCTCAAATGGCCATTTACCCCAGAATCCATTCTATTGCACTTATTGCTACTGAGAACTTTTAGAGGGGAAAAAGTCCTGGTGTAAAATGGATCAAGCAAGTGTTAGCTTAGCATCAGCTGTGAGCTAGTATTGGCAGTGGGAGGGCTATTACGTTACAGCTGAGACAATTTTCAGGTGGAGGATATTGCTGAATGGGTTAGAAAATGTTGCCAATGCTAGGTTTGTGTTGTCAGGGACTTTTTTGTTTTCCTTCAAATATTTTACACTGGAGACCTGAGAGTTCATAGGTAAACAAGACAGTACAAACTCTCTCTGGTATAAGAAATGGGGAAAAAGGCTTTAAGAAGATAATATATTTCAGCTGAAACTTTGTTTTGTTTTTAAAGTATGGGTGCTACAGTTTGAATATGGTTTGTCTCCTCTGGGCCCCGATGAGTGGATCAATCCATTCATGCAATTAATGGGCTAATGAGTTGTTTGGGGAATGGGTTTGTCTGGGGTGATGGCATACCCCTGTAATCCAAGCTATTCAGGAGGCTGAGGCAAGAGAATCACAAATTCAAAGCCAGCTTGGGCAACTTAGCAAGACTCTGATAGTTTGAATGTAGAATGCCCCTGGAACAGCTCATGTATTGACAATGCAAATGTTCAGAGGTGAAATAATTGAATCAAGGCTCTAATCTCATCAGTGGATTAATTCGCTGGTGGATTAATAATTTGAATGGATTTACTGGGTGATAAAGTTGGCAGGTAGGATGTGGCTTGAGAAGGTGGGTCACTGGGGCTGTGGCCTTGAAGACTATATCTGTCCCTGGCCTGGCTCTCGTTCTCTCTCGTTCTCTCTCTCTCTCTCTCTCTCTCTCTCTCTCTCTCTCTCTCCTCTCTCCTTCCCTGCGGCTATGAGCCCAGACATCCTCTGCCATGCCCTGTTACCCATGATGTTTCTGCCTTTGAGCCTGCCAGCCATAGACTGAACTTCTGAAACTGTGAGCCAAATAAACCTTTCCTCCTCTAAGTAGTTCTTGCCAGGTATTTTGGTCTTAGAGATGGAAAAGCTGACTAATATACAAGACCCTGTCTCAGAAAAAAAAAAAAAGAAGAAGAAAATCAAAATGACTGGGGATGTAGCTCAGTGGTCAATTGCTTGCCTAGCAACAGATGTAGCCCCTCAACCTTGCACCAGAACTGTGAGCCAAAATAAACTTCTCTTCTTTATAACTTACCCAATCTGTGATATTGTGTTATAAGCTATAGAAAATAGACTAAGAGAATGGGTAATAATGTTTTCAATGATGACAAGCCTCAAGAGGAACTCTATAAATCCCGGAAAAGCCCTGTGCCACAAAAGAGTAAGATTTGTGCAGTGGTGTGCTGGCAAATGTTTAACATGTGACTCTCTTAGGAAAATAAAACAAAAAAGAGCCCTATGTGTAGGGTCTGTTGATTTTCACAGTACAAATACTTATATCACGGCCAATTTCAACCCACAAAGGGGTGACCTGGAACCAGGAGTTGGAGAAAGGTGTACAGAGAGAGCCATCACACAGGCACATACATGTAAAGACTCTTAAGAGACAGACAATAGTGAATAGTACTGGGGACAGTCCCAAGCCTCACACGTGCTAGGCAAGTGGTGCCCTGCCACTGAGCTACAGCCCCAGGCCTTTTTTTAATTTTGATAGAGGGGTTTCGCTAATTGCCCGGGCTGGCCTCAAATTCACAATCCTCCTGCCTTAGCCTCCCAAGTAGCTGGAATTATAGGTGTGTGCAATTGTGCCTGTTGTGAAAGCTATTAGAGGATCAGAAAGTGATGACTTTTGAGTATTTGTTACGTTTGCTTTTAATATAATTTATTTACGGGTAAGTTTATATAATTTATTTTTAATAAGGCTGTGTTTAACAACTGGCTCACCAAATCCCTGAAAAATTTAAAAATGGGCTCTTTGAGCTAATATCGCCAGCTCCAGCTCACCACTGGTTTATCCACAAAGAATAAAGGAGCATTAATATTTGCATAAGTAATACTTAGTGACATTTGAGGCCTGTGAGGTGGACATTTGGGGCTAGATGTTTTTTATACTTGTTAATATTCTCGAATTCTGTTATTAATATGTAAATCAAAAGCAGCGGTTGGAATAATCAGATGCTAAATAAATAGATGGTAGTTTTCTGTATCATTCATGAGAGCCATGTGAAGATATATATTTCCTTTTTCTAAGAAAATCAACCCAGATGAAAGATACTTGCTTATTGAGTGATCTGTGCTGTGGACCGAACTGGGTCCCCTTTCAGTTCACATGTTGAAGTCCTAACTATCAAGGTCACTCTTTGGTGATGAAGAGCAAGAGGTGCCAGGGCTGTCTCTCTGACTCTCTGGACATGTGCACAGAAGAAAGGCCAGGTGGGGACAGAGCTAAAAGGTCCTGTCTGCACACCCAGAAGAGAGACCTTGCCAGAAGCCAACCTTGCAGCAACCTTGATGTTGGATTTGCAAGACAGTGAGTTTATGTCGTTGAAGCAACCCAATCTGTGACACTTTGTCATGGAAGCCTGTGCCAACGAATACAACACGAAACACTGGAATTGCATGCCACCCCACAACAGTTAACAGACACTGCCATCTCAGATCTCTTCGGGTCATGAGGAATTCCTTCCTGTCTACCCCTCTGCCTGATAAACTTGTCCTCGATGCTGTGGGTCTTAGCTCAAGGGCTGCCACCTCTGGGAAGCCTTCCTGCCTTTGCCCAAGTATGTGGCAGCTTTGAACAGCCCTTGTAATGATGATCATAGTGTTTTGTTCCAATGCAAATCCTTTATAGAAGAATGGTCTACATGTTAGAAATTAAGATTAAGCATGTGGCTGTTTACTCTCAAATCTGAATAAAATTAAAATCAAATTAAAAACAAAATTATTTGGTTGCATTAGCCACATTCCAAAGGGTTAATAACCACCTGCGGCTCACATCTGTAATCCCAGGTACCTGGGTGAATGAGGCAGGAGGATGGCAAGTTCAAGGTCAGTCTGGGCAACCTCTTGAGTCCCTGTCTCAAAAGAAAAAATAAAACGTGGTGGGAGTATAGGTCAATAGTAAAGTGACCCTAAGTTTAATCCCCAGTACTGCAAAATAAGTAAATAAACAAACAAATAAAATAAAAATATAAAACCACTTGTGGCTAGTGGCTACTACATTGAACACTCAGTCATGAAAAATTTCCATCACTGCAGAAAATTTCATTGAATAACACTATACAGTAGTAGACAGTAATCCACTTGAAGTGAGGTGCATCTTTTTATTTTATACCTAGCTTAATGCTTAGTACAGAGTGAGCATTCAGTAACTATAGGTTGACTTAACAAAGGAAAACAATGAACACTGTTCACCCAATTGTAGCTACATAGGGCATTCATGCTTCCCAAAGACCACAGAAATAGGCATATATATATATATATGAATTTATTTTTATTATTAATAAGTAAGAAACTAAAAATGAACACTTTTCATTTTTTCCAGGATGAGAACACCACCATGCATCATTAAGATATAATTATAGAATTCATCTCTCCAGTGTTAATACAGCAATCTATAGTTGTTAATTCAGAAGCATAATATCGATTCTAATTTATTTTTTCTAGGCCATCTCTGCTCCATTGTTCTATAAGTGACCCTATGGACTCATTAAATCTTTCAGCATGATATTTATGCAACTCTATTTAATGAGTCCTCCAACACCTTGAAATCTCTGGATCTCATATCTATTATTTTAGTGGCCAACTTCTGACTTTAATTAATCGACTCCTTCACAGACTCAAAGGAGATCCTAAAAAGGTCACCCAGTACACACCCCTCTGCTGGTAGACAGCCTCTTTGTCTCCACCTTCAAAGATCTTCAAAGAGAAACAAAAAACTCCCGGGAATCTATTTAAGTATTTAGATATTCTTACTCTCAGAAAACTTTATGTCTTGCTAAAAATCTTTAAAAATTTAGCCTAAAGCAAGTCCCCTTACTCTAACTTCAGAGAAAAAGAACAGGGTCCTTTATCACACGCTTTGAAGAAGCCCCTTTCTAGGAAGCTCATGATTGAGACTGAAATACAACCTAAGGATATGCTTCTCTTTCAAGATGTTTCTGTAGATTTACTAGAATCCTCAGGGGTAAACACGAGGCCCTAGTAAATTTAACTAGAATAAATGACATCCAAACGAAAGGCAATTGTTTAACAAATAAAAATAGGCCTATGGTTAAAGTCCACCATATAGTCTAACCCTTTTCTTGTTTGATTCAGAAGGAGGGTTAATTAACAAGGATGCTGGTCTAGGGCTGGGGGAAGAGAGACTTTACCAGGGTGTGAGAGGAGAGAGGGAGGGCAAGGAGATCTCAAGGGAGCCAAACCCATTTGTCTCTGGTTTGACTTCAGCACCTGCATGTGGCAAGAGGGTAGCGAAGGAGGGAGGGAAGGGTAAAGGAAAACCAAGGTTGGCCTGGGTGCGGTGATGCACGCGCACACTTGTAATCCCACTACTTTGGAGGCTGAGATGGGAGGATGGCAGGTTCAAGCCCAGCCTCATAGTGAGACCCTGTTTCAAAATTAAAAATAAAAAAGGCTGGGATGTAGCTTGGAAGTAGGATGGCCCTGGGTTCAATCCCTGGTACTAAAAAAAAAAAGTAAGCCAATTTTGTGAGTAGGAGGGGGCAAGCGGGCCTTTCTCCTTTCTTCCTTCTTTCTGCTTTAGAGAGAGGAGCTGAGGCTCTTCAGCAGCCCTGCAGAGGAGAGGTTGTGTCAAAATCCTCTTGGGAACCAGCCTAGGTCCCTCAACAGATGAACGGGTTACAAAACTGCGGTTTATACACACAATGGAATTTTACTCAGCCATAAAGATGAACAAAATTATGTCATTTACAGGAAAATGGATGGAACTAGAGAATATTATGCTGATATCAGCCAGTCTCTGAAAGTGAGGGGTCCTATATATTCTCTCGTATGTGGAAGTTAGAGAGAAACAGGGAAACAAAAGGAATTCCAGATAAATGAGGAGAGAGACCAGAATACTGACGGGGACTTGGGGAGGGTGGTTAGAGGGGAAAAGGGGACTTGGTGAAGGAAATCATTCAAATAGTCCTATGTACATGTGTGAAGCTATCAATACAATTTCAATAATATATACAGAAAGGGGGAGGGAGCGGGGTGGGATTGGAAGCAAAACACACTGGGTGCTACGTGTATGCATGTTTCTATCACACTGTTCCTCAATATGACGTACAATTGCAGTGCACCAATAAAAGTCTATTTAAAAAAGTTCTTCCTGCTGGGCATGGTGGTAAATGCCTGTAATCCCAGTATTTGGGAGGCTGAGATAAGAGGATCATAGTTTTAAGGCTAGCCTCAGCAACTTAGCAAGACCCTATCTCAACACAAACAAACGAACAAACAAACAAACAAACAAAAAACAGGACTGGGGTATAACTCGTAGTTAGAATGCCCCTGGGTACAATCTCCAGTACAAAAAAAAAAACCCCAAAACAAACAAAAAACCCCATAAAAAAACCTCTCAACCCACTGTGCAGGCCAAGGAGCCTCCTCTCCCCTCTGCTTGGCATGCTCCCCTGCTGGATGTGATAAACACAGAAAACAGCTGCCTGTCTCACATGGATAAGACCCATGCCACGGTGCTTTGCCAGTGGTGAGTCCCATTGGCACCGGGCTAGATGTTTTGTGAAATCCAAGATATTTGTTAAAAGCAGGCAATTTCCATCAGCAAGAACATCCTGCCTGTGATTTTAAGGCCTCCTGCTGCTGTGATCAGTTTGGGGCTAAATCTCTGGCAGGATTTGGCCAGGATCTTATGGAGGCTGAGGTAAATGAACAGCGTTTCCCTGGATCTAGCCTTTCCAGCCACTCAAAGAGTTTTGCTTCCTTTAACAAGGGACTGGTAGTCTCTCCATCTTACAGATGGGTATACTGAGGCACCCATGGTATACCCTTATTGCTTGCCTATCCATGTCAATACAAAAAAGAGACGTCAAATAGGCTGAAGCCCCATGGCTTCAGATACTTACTAAAGCTGGAGAGCACACTGCACGTGGTGTGTGCAAGGTTTGACACTTCTTGTACAACTCTTGTACAACCTTTAACCTTTTGAACTTTAGTACACTCAAATGTCCAATACCAAGAAGACGGTACATGTCAGGTGTTTTGAAGGTGCTTGATAATGTAGGGAGTGCTCAATAAATGTTCATCATTGTTGTTTCTATCACTTCTTATCAAGAAAAAGCTTGCATGCCCTTCTATAGCTTTAAACAGACTTCCATTATTTTCAAGCATGTAGGAACTATGTTTTCTGTTATTTCGTGCTTTCTTTGAAATTGAGTTAAAAAACTGTGACATAATCCCCTGCGTTTTTTCAGACCATAATGGTATAATCTAGAATAAAGCAACACTTAATAGGTACTTGGCATACATTTATAATTTTTCAATGCTATGCCATCAATATTTTTAGAAATTGGTCATTCTACAGTTCTTTGTCTAAAGGTTCATATATACACAGAATGAGCAAACATTATTTTTGTTTGCTTTAAATCTTGCTCTGCAGTGATCTGTAGCTATTAAAAATAGAAATTACCAGGATTAAAAGTCTGACTCACCTGGTCAGCTTCACCTTGTGATCTGTAGCTAGTAACAAGGAGCATAGTTTTTCATCAATGAAGGTTTGTACTCACAATTTTTAAAATGTACTCTCTGGATCAATTTTTTATTTTAATAAAATATTTTTCAGCAAATGTGTGTGATACCTTTACATACTATTACTTTTAATTCATTCACTTTGTTTTCAGCTGAAGTGTAGAAATGGAAATGTTTAAGGAAAAAGCAAGCAAGCAAGAAACATTTAGGGAACTATTAAATTTGGTACAAAATCTATTTTTATATACTGCTATAAAAGAACGTTTTGTTCTTTTTTCAAATATAAAGCAGTATAATTAGTTTTTTCTCTTTTAACAACAAGACCTATTTTTTCATGAACAGTGTAAAACTGGTTTATTTTTATGTCACCTTTAATATGTGGGAAGCTAAAGGGACCAAACAAACAAGGTGATTAAAGATTTTTTGAAAGTCCAGATATTGTGGGAATATTTGTATCTTTTAAAAATAAATAATTTTGCTGAGCAGGAAGCTCAGTTGACATTCTGAAGGGAATACACACTGTGCATAGGCTATCACAAGTCCAATGAAGCACGGGGACAAAATGTAACAGTGGTGTCCCTATGCATTTGTTTTGAAAAACAAAACCCAAGTCATATGTCCCGAGCTCTCTTGTCATTTGCATCCCTGAGAAAATCCAATATTCTACTCACAGTATGAAATGTTTTGCAGCAGCTCTCAAAACTGCCAGGGCAGTAGCAACAACAACAAAAAAATCCAAAGATGCTCATGGCCAGGCTGTGGTTTCGCTCTCAAATGGCATTCTTATTCTCTTTTTCTCTCTCGTTATGTTCATGAGAAAATTAATACACATACATATATATATATATGTATATATATATATGGGCCAGGTTTGTGATTAGATAAAAAAAATAAAAGTTCAAATATGGTGAAATACCACTAAGGCAATTTAAAGATTTTTCCACATGCTTAAGCCAGGAAATAGGAAGGTACTAGAACCCTGGCAGTCAGAATGGATCTGGTGGAAATGTGGCAGCATTGGTATACCTAGGGACCCAGTGAGAAAGGCAGACTTTCAGCCCCACCCAGGTCTCTTAGATCAGTATCTGCAATCTAACGGGATGCCCAAAAACTCACACACCCTTCAAAGTTTGGAAAACACTGAGCTACAGCAATCAATGTAAAGAAAGCCAAGGAAGGTGTGCCCCTTTCTCAGTAAAGAGTTGTTTTCAGTAAATCTTTGACATGTTTCTAAACTGTATTATCTCACAGATCAATAAACGCTTGAAGACTAAATGCTACCAGCTTTGCTATCAAACTCTATTTTCATTAAATCAGAATAGAAGCTTGTGACTTAGAATTTTTTGTTTTATTTTTCAAATTTTAATACCTAGTAACTGTGCATATTTATTGGGTATAGTGTGCACATATATTTGGTATAGTTGTTTAGTGGGTATATATATATAAGACATGTGAGGATCAGATCAGGGTGACTGGCATATTCATCATCACAATCACCATTTATTTGTGGTGGGAACATTCAAAATCCTCTCTACTGTCTATTTGGCAATATACAATTACATGTCATCAACCATAGTTAGCTTACTGTGCTATAGAAGTTTGCTTTATTCTTATTATTATTACAAGAGTGCCTCTTTTCGCCCCATAGTGCATACCCTTTAGAATGGCTGGGGTCAGTTTTCTTATTAGTGAAAGAAATACAATCAATTTCATAATGCATCTGCACTGGCAAGCTAAAGTCCTCTCTAACTTCAGCTGTAGTTGGCGCCAATCAATAGCTCCTGGCCTGAACATCCCTACTGGTGAAATATCTCCTAGAGTTCTTGCTTCCTGAGAACCAGGGAACTGGGAACTGCGTTCTTAACCCGAAATGCCACATGGGAGTAAAAATGAATTTTGTTGGACTTTCAAAACGAGAGGTGGGTCAGAGGAGTGGAGTGGATTGAGACTGGTCCTGAGAGTTCATGTGATCCCTTAGGTTTTAAGAAAATAGGACTGTGGGAAAACAGTGCAGTGAGAAAAGGGAATGGAAAAAAAAGAGTTTCAAAAGTGGGAAAAACAGTCTAAGTGCAAGAAAGAAAGACTAAGATGAAAAAGAAAACCAGTTTTGCAAATAGAGAAACAAAAAGAGGAAAGAGGAAGAAGGTAATATGGAAGGATGGAATTTGAATCAGGAAAAGAAAGCACAACGATGAAGAAATTAGGACCAGAGGAAGGCAGGAAAGGACAGGAACCATCAAGGGTGTGGCTGGGAGCTTCAGCAAGAAAAAGATGGGGATGTAGAGAAGGGAGAAGGAGTGAGTCCCTGGTGCCTGAAACCGGATGGCCGCACACCGCCCTTCTCTCAGAAGCGACCCCTCCCCTCCAGTCCTACCTGGCCGGAAGGACCGTGGTCACCACTTGAGAGCTTGAGGGTTGGGGGGAGTAAACTTGGGGGAAACAGAGGGATCCTCGTGGCAAGTTTCCGACAAGAATGAGGAGGAACCTTCCCCCTGTGTGGAAAAAAAGGGAGGCTGTCATTTTTTGGCAATGAAATTGCTTTCTAAGTCACCTGGTGTTTCAAATGACTTGTTTGGGAGGTCTCTTGGTGTCCTCTCGAAGAGAGACTAACACCTCCGACTGCCTTTATCTCCCAGCACCTTCAGAGTGCCAGGGTACCTGGCCTACCAGAAATGCGATGGAAGAAGTGACAATCGACTTCTCCTTGGTTCCTCCCCATCCTCTTCGGGGATTTGATATGAAATATGATCACAATGATTACTTTCAAAAAACTCTCCAAGTCCCTCCACCATCAAGAGATCAAAGAGAAGATGAGGTTGAATTATTGGCAGCTTTTGTTCAGTGGAACAACGTAGCTGAAATGGCTCTACTTTTCTCCCCCAAAGAGAGAAATATTTTTAATGCAAAGTTAAGGTTATTAGCCCTGTACATAAATCACTCATTCAAAAAATATTTATTGGTGCTTGCTTCGGCAGCACATACACTAAAATTGGAATGGTACAGAGAAGATGAGCATGGCCCCTAAGCAAGCATGACATGTGAATTCATGAAGTGCTCCACATTTAAAATAAAAAAAGAAAACAACAACAAAACACCCCAAAAATAGTTATTGAATACCAACTATCTGCCAGGCATTGTTCTTGGGTGTCTAGAACTCCAAGCTTTTAGCAAGTATCAGTGAAGAAAGCAGACAAAGTACCTGCCCTTGTGAAGTTCATGCCCTGATGGGGAAGGAGCAGCCCTGAATGGCACACTTAGGAAAGAAGTAGATCATCTAATGAGAGAAGGTGATAGGTGCTAGAAGAAACAGAAAGTAGAGCAGAATAAAAAGGAGAGGGGAGGCCAGGGATGGGAGGGTGGCAGAGGGGGGTTGCAAGTTTAAATTGAGAGCATTGGGAAGCCTCTTTGAGAAAACAGCTTTGAGAAACACTTGCAAGACAGGAGAAAGTTGCCCAAGCAGATACTTGGGAGATGAGGAAACAGTCCATACAACAGCTCAATGTGGGACTGGCCTGGCTCCTCGGGGCAGCAAGGAGTCTACTATGGCCTGAGCAAAGAGAAGGTCAATGAGGAAAGGAAGACAGGATACCGGGAGGGTGGCTGAATCATGCTGGATCTTATAAATGTTTATTCCGAGAGAGGCAAGAACCATCCATGGGTCTTGAATAGAAGTCTGCTTTCAACGATGATTCTGGCTGTTGTGCTGGGAAGAGATGCTGAGTAGCTGCGCATGGCAGCAGGAAGACCAGTTAGGAGGCCACTTGGAAATCCTGGTGAGATGATGGTGGCACTGGCCAAGGTGATAGCGCTACAGTCGATACCTTAGCCATTATATAGTTGGCTTAGCTGTTTCATGTTATATTTTAAGTCCTATGGTTTCTTGGTCCTACCTAAAACAAAGACATAATGATATATTGAAGACTTGTAACAGCTCATTGTGTATTTGCCCAAACTAAGAGCTATTTTTTTTTTTTTGGAGGCGGGGAGATAATATGTAAGGTTCAAAGAGAAAGCAAACCCAGCCTTTTTTTTTGAAACAGGGTCTCACTAAGTTGCGGAGGGCCTTACGAGGTCGCTGAGGCTGACTGTGAACCTGCGATCCTCTTGTCTCAGTCTCCTAAGTACCTGGGACTATAGGCATGCACCGTCATGCCTGGCAGAGAAACCAATCCTTTTCAACCAAAAACAGAAGACAATATATTTTCCATTCTCTATATACCAAAATGATGGAAATGCTGCTGGTTACCCTTTTTTTTTTTTTACACAAATTTCCTATAAACTAGCATAATTACCTAGGGCAAAGCACATTTTGATGTAAAAATGGTTAAACCTAGTAAGTTGTCCTCCAGTATGTAAAATTGAATGTGTGTGTGTGTGTGTGTGTGTGTGTGTGTGTGTGTGTATGCTTGTGTGTATATGTGACTCTTCAAAGTGTGAAAACATTATTTGACCCTTGGTTTCAAAGCCTTGGTTACAAATTCAAAGACCTCTTTGATAGCTTCAATTAAGGATGATAATGAATACAGAAGACTTGAATTGGTTGACTTACTTGTTTGTTTTTGGTATTAGGGATTGAACCTAGGGGCAGTTTACCCCGAGCATTTTTTTTTTTTATTTTGAAGCAGGGTCCTGTCTCGCTAAGTTGCTGAGTTGCTGAGGCTAAGTTGCTAAGTTACTGAGGCTGGCCTCGAACCTGTGATCCTACTGCCTCAGCCTCCCAAGTACTGGGATTACAGATGTGCTCCACCACCCCTGGCTATCAGTTGATTTTCATTGAAGATGTATAATAAGGACTCCAAGTGGTTGATTTGTTACAATGATTTGGCTTGAGGCATAATACATGGAAAACAGAGATGGTAACTCTTGCTCTGAGCAATTTTTTTTTCCTATTTTGAACCTAAATTTTCTCTTTGGGTTCTCCTGCATTTGACCTCTTGTGACAGTCTTTTCTTTGACACTGCTTCATCATATATTTCAAAGCATCTAATGTATTTTCTCTTTGAATTTTCTGCAGGTAAGTATTTCTCTTGGTTTGAATTTGGCCATCTTTTCCCTTAAAATGTTGAAGGCCACAGTAAAGTCAAGTAATAGCTTCTAGACATCAACTGAATTTTTATGTTTTTTGCTTTAAAAATTGTTTGGTGTGTGTGTGTGTGTGTGTGTGTGTGTGTGTGTTAATTTTGATTTAAGATAAACTAGAGATATATTGGGCATAAAAAAATCTAATGAATACTAGAAAATTCATAGAAATGATGCATAATTATAGGCATACAGAAGTAGAAATACACATAAACTCCAAAGCTTGGTCATCCATGGTTGTGTAGACTGTTCTGCATGGCAGGTGGGAAGATGAGGGCCAGTGGTGTCGAAACCCATCCCATCTTACTCTTGATGGTCAGAAGAGTCTGAACCCCACTGCACACTACCCTCGATTCTAACAGGTGGGGAGGGTTCTCTTCTGATCCTCTGTCTTCTGTGCAGTACATCTATCATCATACTCCCACATAATCTCATCCTCAGGAAAGAAAAAATTGGGAAAGGAAGGGGAAAGAAAGTTGATGGGGAAAAGAAAAGGAGGAGGAAACAATGGTATTCATGTTGCAATTGGTGTAATCGCAAACTGGGTTGCTTTCTAGGGGCCAGCAGATAACAGAACTCCATGAAACAGCCTAGGGGTACCACAGGGGCTGAGGAGTGGCCTCTTTGCAGTTCTAGAGATGTGTTTGCATGTTTCTACTATAATTGTATAGCCTAATTTTTCAAGAAAAAAACCAGATATTTTTAAAAATAAAAATGTTTCCAATTTTTATTTTTATTTATTTATTTATTTATTTATTTATTTATTTTTTGCGGTACTGGGGATTGAACCCAGGGGCCTTCTACCTCCGAGCTACACCCCCAGCCCTATTTCTTATTCTTTATTTTGCAACAGGGTCTCGCTAAGTTGCAGAGGGCCTCACTAAAGTAACTGAGGCTGGCCGCGAACTTGGATCCTCCCGTCTCAGCCTCCCAAGTACTGGGATTACAAGCATGCACCACCATGCCCGGCTTTCCAATTTTTATTTTTATAATATAAAATGCTTTTATTTTAAAAATACTTTTATTGGTGCATTGTAGTCTCACATCATAATGTAGTTCAGAATGATAGCGATATACGTGCGCACAACACTGGTGAGCTTCTCCCCGCCCCCTGCTCCCTCCCCACTTCCCACCTTCCCCATACATGATATTGAGATTAGCATTGGTATTCTCACATATGTATATAAAGTCAGTGGAAGTGCGGCCTTTGTCAATTCTCCCTCCCCCACCATTAGCCCCACCACTACCTCCCTTGTCCCACTGGGGTTTCTGCTTCATTGTTTAAAGTCCCTCTTGTATCAGGATTACTCCCTAGCTTCTGCATATGAGAGAAAACATATGACCTTTCACTTTCTGTGACTGGCTAATCTCACTTAACATAATGTTCTCCAGGTCCATCCATTTTCCTGCAAATAACATAATTTTGTTCTTCTTTATTGTTGAGTAGAATTCCATTGTGGGTATTTCCCATAATTTTGTAATCTATTCATCTGTGGATGGACACCTAGGTTGGTTCTATAATTTGGCTATTGTGAACTGTGCTGCTATAAACATGGATATGCATGCATCCTTATAATATTCTGATTTCAGTCCCTTTTTTTACACAGCAGTGTGATGGTTTTGTAATGTGCCAACTTGGCTCAGCCGAAGTATTTTTCACAAGTTTCCCTTTCTATATGCTTTCAGTTCTAGTGGGTTTCATGGAGAGTTGGGGGTTGATGAGAGAGAGGCAGCAGGTATGTTGTAACACACAGGCATTGTTGCTGCTCAGTTGATTTGCCTGGTTCTTGTAAAGCAGCAGCTGGGCCAGCAGTCCTTTCCCTTCCCCTTGGGTAGTTAGCTGTTCTGACTCCTGGGCCAGGTATGTGTGTGCATGTTCAATTCTGTGAATCTCAGCTTCTGCGGGTTCCTTCAGTCACCAAGCCTGTTTGTTAATTTTACCTTCCTAACTGCCTTTCTGCCAGAGTCTAGAGTTAGATGAGGACACAGCCTTTCGAGAGTAAGGCCAGCCCCCATGACTGCATAAGCCAACTCCATACGACACACACAACCTCCTACTGGTCATGCTTCTCTAGTTGAATCCTGACTAACACAGACATTAACTAATTTAAAACTTCTAGAAACACCATGTGGGGACTTTCTATTTCTTATAATGGCTGGTTGAGCTATTTGGACTATCCTTCCCACTGAAAACCACTAAAAAAAAGCCAGATTTGATATTAAAACTGTCTCTTTTAAAGACCCTAGCAACCACAACCCTTAAAGAAGGATCAGACCCACACTTAAGGGAACATTGAACCAAGACAGGCAATAAGCAAGAAAGCTGTTTTTTCCCTGATGGACTTTTGCTAATGCTGGATAATTTTAATTCATCTTTTGATAGCCTTAAAGGACAAAGACCCTATACTCAAAACCTGGAGCCTGCCCAGACTGAAGGATTTCATAGAATCTTCCCTGCAGCAAGCTAGGACACACAGATTGCAAATTTAAAAATAAACTAAATAGAACTTCTAGAAATAACATAAAACACCAAACCTGAAATTTAAAACTCAGTGGATGAATAGAATAGCAATTTAAACAAAGATTTAGTGCATTTGAAATAAGAGTCAGAAAAAAGTTGTCCACAGGGCAGTACAGAGACAAAAAATGGAAAACACTGAATAGTTAACTGATAGGGGGAATGGAGTAGGATTTGATTTCATATGCAAATATTTATGCATGCACACACATGCATGCATGGAGCCCTACAAGGAAAGAGTAAAGTTTGGGCAGTGACCATTATTTGTTGACATGATAGCTGAGAGTTTTTATACAATTTATGAAAGTTATCTATCCAGCCACTTCAAACACATATTTAGATATATTATAGGGAAAATGTATAAAATATAAGAAAAATTCTAAATGCAGAGCCAAAGAGGAGGGCAAAAACAAATTATGATAAAAAACTATACTAACAGTTAACTTAAAAACAGTGGAAGCTAGAGAACAGTAGAATTTTATCTTCAATGTACTAGAAGAAAATAACTCAATATAAAATTCTATACCCAGTGAAAATATCATTACAGAATGAAAGAAATGTGGATTTCCATCCACATTATACAAATAAGAACATTTCTGAAAAACAAACAAAACAAACCCAATGAATTTACTGCCAGTAGACTACCTGAAAAGAACCTTTAGAGAAAATACCAGGAAATGTTCCCAAATAGCCTGAGACACAGAAAGAAGTTTAGCAAAGAAGGTTGCAAACATGTAGGAAAATCTAAATAAAGACTGATGATATAACATAGAAAATCATGTCTTATGTGTCTAAAAGCCTATGAGATTAAAATAAATTTCAAAAATATGTTGAGAGTAGACAAATGAAGTAAAAACTGCCCAATGTCCTGCTAATTCCCTGACAGAAAGTAAACATATCCAAGTTTTATATTCAAGAAAATAATGGATCCGCCGGGCGTGGTGGCGCACGCTTGTAATCCCAGTACTTTGGGAGGCGGAGGCTGGAGGATCCAGGTTCGCGGCCAGCCTCAGCTCTCTCTCTCTCTCTCTCTCTCTCCCTGTCTCTCTCTCTCTACTTAGTGAGGCCCTCTGCAACTTCGTGAGACCCGGTTTCAAAATAAAGTACAAAAAATAGGGCCGGGGGTATAGCGCGGAGGTAGAACACCTCTGGGTTCAATCCCCAGTACTGCAAAAAAAAAAAAAAAATGGATAGCTGTATTTGTTTTCCCAAAAGGCAATTCTTTACATTGACAAAAATGAAAAAAAAATCTTTACAGAATAAACAAAAATAAAACTACTGGATGGGTGAATCAAGATTTGAATATGAGGAAAACATAATCTATAGGTAGTTTCCACTCCGGCATCTGGCTTCTACAAGAAGGACCAAAAGGTACTGGCAAGGAGAACCCACATTTCCTCATCAGGTAGCAAAATATTAGAGAAGGCACAGATGAATCATTTAAGGAAAAAGGGTTTACTTTAAATCTCCAAGTTAGTCTCTCCCCACTGCTCCTTAGCCCAGAACACAGGAAAATATCAGCCACAGTTGGGGCTCTGTCTGAGGCCAGCAGTCAGTCTGACAAGACTAGCTTCATGCAGAGAGATGAGTCACTCGCCTCCTTACTAAGATGTCAGAGGGGAAATGAGGAAAATCAGTCTATATTCCCTTGGTGCAGGAAAAAAAATAGAACCTCTAGCTACATGATGAAATGTTCTTAGGGAATAAATTAAAATGCCCTAAAGCTTCCTGGAATTCTCTCTCCTGATGATGAGCTAAATTAAAACAGAAAACCTGTGTCCTAAGAAACATCAAAGACAAATTAAGTGTCAGAGAAAAAAGTAAATCACACATTTATCGACTGTTTTATGAGGTTGGGAGACAGTTCATTAAAAAGTCCTCTCAGATGATGCTTCTTGTAATGAGAGTCAGTAGCTGTGGAGTGATCAATATACATTGGAATATTTGCAGCAGATCCAGGGCATCTCCTGATTAACAGTGTTTCAACATGTTAAAATACATCTCTTTGAAGTGTTCAGAAGAAAAAGCAGAAGGTCCTTTGTAAAATGGATCAATTCAGAGTTGAGCAGGACCACAAGAAGTGTGCTTTGTCTGCATTAGCAGTACAGGGTATGAGTTTCTTCTAACACTTTTTGAACACATACGCCCTTTACTATTCGCTTTGGAAAAGCCAGGTATTGAAATCCCAAGGAAACCAATTATGTCACTGAATTGGAAGACTGGCCAGTGTTCTTTCCATCCATCTTAAGAATTCTGCAGCTCTGGTTTTATAAAAAAAAATGCACCTGACCAAAGCCAAAAATTCATACTCTTAGGGATTAAATCAAACATCTCTCTGCTTGGAAATAAGTAGCTGAACATTTATCCAGATTTTAGAATTCTATTGAAAAGGAGCTGAGTATTCTCTTTTAAGAAGGTCTATTGTTGTTTATAACTTAATAAATTTCAGTGGGACTTATGTATAGCAATGTACAACTTGATCTTATGTCAAATTGAGGGCCAAAATATTTATCCATTGTAACCTCTAAGGATCACTCACATCCATTTTATGCAATGCTCTAAAAAAAACTGCACACAACAGGAATAGACTTTTTAAATCTTTTTTAATGGGGAAAAAAAGCAATAGATTCTACACGAAAAGGGCCTGGTGTATATCATTAAGTGGGACAACCTAAAATAAACTTTCACACTGGGACTGTTTACTGGTCCCCTAACAAATATGGACCAGCAAGTCCAAAGATGCTGGTCCATGTGTGGAAATGAAATGAATTTTTAGCCTGGTTTTGATGAGGTACATTCTCCTGGGAATGCTGTGTGGTAAGGTGGTTCTTATGGATAGACATAGAATGTCCCCTAAAGAGCTTATGTATTAATGTTCAGAGCTAATGTATTTAAGTCATGAGCGTCCTGATCTCATCAGTGGATAAATCCACTGTAATGGGCTTACTGAGTGGTAACCTAGGCAGGTGGGGTGTGGCCAGAGGAGGTGGGCCCCTGGGGCGGTGACCTTAGGGACTGTGCTTTTGTCTTTGAATCTCCTTGCTTGCTCTCTCTTCCTTCTGGCCTCTGTGATGTGAGAACACAGCTCTTGCACTCTCCCTCTTTCTGCTTCCTGCCACCATGCCCTGAGATCCACAGACCCCAGTCTCACATGGACTGAACCCGAAATCTCCAAAAACTGTGAGCAAATCAATCTTCCTTCCGCTAAGTTGTGTGGTCAGTTGTTTTGGATTATATCAGTCAGAATGTTGACCAAGACAGTAGTGAAAATGTTGAGACTTCCATTGATCCCTCCAGATCATGAGCTCACTATTGAGAAAATAATCAACAAAGTTACACTTTGAATTAATCTTCAAAGGTAATTTCCTCTAAATCTAGCCAGTGGAACTCCTCCTTGCCAATGAAGGACTGTTGACTCTCAGCAACTGACTTCTCAAATTTATTTTCTTAAAATAGTTTTAAGCCTCTTTGTTGCTTTTAAAGGAGTTGTTTGTTTATCAGCTGCTTAGAAAATTATGCAGCTGTGATTGGGGTTCAGAATAGCTTAAAATAGTCAAACCAGGGTGAAAGAGTGATGTAGAAAGAGCTTCTTCCTTGTGAAGGACAAGATTAGAGAATTCAAATGCATTATTTGAATTCAAATCACATTATTTAATGTCAGTGGAAGATGGGGATGTTTATAATTATTATATTATGAATATAATAATTCAAGAATATGGTGAAAGAAACTGAAGAATGGGAAGAAATGTGATGTTATGTAGTACATTTTTTCTGCTGTTGCAAATGATTACCCATTATCAGTTTCTAGTTAGAAAGTTCTATCTCATCTATAACGTACTTGAGGGAGGAACCATATTTTCCTCCATAACTTATGGTGGTTTGGCATGCTTTCTTTTTCCTAAGAAGGTTGCAAGTATCCATTATGTTACTTGCTGTTCTGTCAGCTCAAGTTCTTCATGGAAACACAGGCGTGAAATCATTCATATACTTCTAGATGTCATAAATCATTCTGCCTCTCATCTTCCTGACTGAGTGGAAATGACTCAGTGAGTCTGTTTTATGGGCACTCTTGATTGTTTTCCTTTTCTTGAGTTACTCCTCTTTTTGTTTTGTTTCTGCTCCTTTTAATTTCACTGGAATCTATGTCCAGCTTGAAAGGCCTTTGTGACACTGCAGGTGAAGAGGGATTATTTCAGAGCCAATGCTTGCCTATTTCAGGCTCCTGTCCCCTGATTACAGGAGCATCAGTGCCTGCTCTGCTGGCGTGGCCGGACCACCCTCTGGCTGACATGTGCTATCCTGTGTTTTAGTCTTTCTCCACATGTTCTGCACTTGATCTTATTGTTTTACTCAATCGTTTATTATTGCTCCTTGCTATAATTTGGATCTGAAATGTCCCCAAAGGTCAATGTGTTAAAGGCTTAGTTCCCAGCCTATGGCACTATTGGAGGGGTGGAGCCTTTAGGAGGTGGGGCCTCGTGCAAGGAGGTTAGGTTACTGGGGGACATTGGAACCCTTTTCTTTCTCTTTGCCTTCTGGCAAACATGAGTTGAATAGGCCTCCTCTGTCATGCACTCCTGCCATAATGTACTGAGCTGCCACAGGCCCAGAACAACGGGGCCAAGCAACCAGGGACTGAAACCTCTAACCTTTCTGCCTTTGAAGTTGATATCTCAGGTATTTTGTCATAGTGATGGAAAGTTGACTAACACATTCCTCCTTGTTATTGTTACTCTCATTTCCCTTTACTTGATGCTGTGTCCTAGAACATTAGCAGATATGATTTCTTCTTTTACTATGAAAGTCATTGTTTCAAAGCCCCAAAGGACAACCTTCAATAAATGCTTTAATCTGACATGGAACCAACAATCTTCAAAGGCAACCTTCAAATCCACTTGCAGTAAGATGGTCATAAGAGCAGTTTCATGAATGAGAAGTCAAGGAAATTCATCATGGTACCTACTTACAGTAAAATACAAAGACAACAGAACTACTATAAATTCATATGAATACTTCAGATTGGGGGCCAAGAAAGAAGACATGGAAAATTGCTTTAAATGTGGTTGTAGTGTACACTGTTAATTGTCTACCGAATTGCTATTTACTCTCTATTTGGTTGATGATAAAACATTGGCTTTGTTCAGGTACCCGGTGACGATGAAATTGGGAGAAGCTGAACTCTCCCCACCCTTGTGAGTGAATCTTAATCATCTAAGCCAATCATGAAAATTATACTCTCTTGCCTGTAATTGGTTTAGGAATGAGAATATGGTATTGTTATAGCCATCGAGGGGAAACCTATTGGAGAGATTTAGGAAGGTTTCCCACCACTCTAAAAAGGGCTACAAAATGAAGACATCCCCTGTTCTGCCTTTTAGTGTTTTTTTTTTTGTTTGTTTGTTT
>PVJS01016067.1:0-37985 GCA_004027185.1 Glis glis
TACATATCCCAAACTTTGGAATCAATCAAGGTATCCATCAACAGATGAATGGATTACAAAACTATGGGATATGTACACAATGCAATTTTGTTCTTCTTTATGGCTGCATAAAATTCCATTGTGTACATATCCCATAGTTTTGTAATCCATTCATCTGTTGATGGATACCTTGATTGATTCCAAAGTTTGGCGATTGTGAATTGTGCAGCTATAAACATAGACACACATGCATTAGTCTGGTAGTTTGGTTTCTGATCTTTTGGGTAGATGCCTAGAAGTGGTATTGCTGGGTCATACGGTAGGTTCATTCCCATTCTTCTGAGGATCCTCCACACTGTTTTCCAAAGTGGTTGCACTAATTTGCACTCCCACCAGAAGTGTATTAGAGTTCCTACTTCTCCACATCCTCACCAGCATTTGTTGTAGTTTGTGTTTTTAATGTTTGCCATTCTTATTGGGGTTAGGTGATATCTCAGGGTAGTTTTGATTTGCATCTCTCTGACTGCTAATGATGTTGAACATTTTTTCATACATTTATGGGCCATTTGTATTTCTTCTGTGAAGTGTCTATTTAGTTCACTTGCCCATTTTTTGATTGGGTTATTTGTTTTTTTACTGGTGATTTTTTTAAGTTCTCTGTATATTCTAGATATTAGTCCTCTATCAGAGGGGTAGCTGGCAAAAATCTTCTCCCATTCTGTTGGCTCTCTGTTGAGGATCTTGATAGTTTCCTTTGCTGCACAAAAGCTCTTCAGTTTAATGCAATCCCATATATTGATCCTCATTTTAATTTCTTGTGCCTTTGGGGTCTTGTTAAGGAACTCTTTACCTGTGCCTATGTGTTGAAGTGTTGTACCTATGCCCTCTTCAAGTAGCTGCAATGTCTCTGGTCTGATTTCTAGGTCTTTGATCCATCTTGAGTTGGTTCTTGTACAAGGTGAGAAGGTGGGGTTTATTTCCATCTTTCTGCATGTGGTTAGCCAGTTTTGCCAGCACCATTTGTTGAAGAGGCTATCTTTTTTCCAGTGGATGTTTTTAGCCCCTTTGTCAAAAATCAATTGGCTGTAGGTATGTGGATTTGTTTCAGCATCTTCTATTCTGCTCCAAAGATGGGTTTAACCAAATGGGTACAAAACATAGATCCACACAAAAACCTGCATGGGGAAACGGGGAAGTTTCAGCACCCTCACTCATCATTTTCACATCCTGGAAGCAACCAACTGAGCCAGGCTCAGAAGTAAAAAATATACAAAATCAATTTTAATTCTATATACTTGAAATGGAATACCTGAAAAATGAAATTAAGAAAAAAACTCCACTAGGCATGGTGGTGCACGTCTGTCATCCCAGTACTTGGAAGGCTGAGACAAGAGGATCACAGGTTCGAACTCAGCCCACTGATAAAAAGTTAATATACAAAACATATAAGTAACTCCTATAACTTAGCAACAATAACAAAATAACCCAAAATGACTTAGCCATTTTTCTAAAGATGTACAAATTGTCAATAAACATATGAAAAGATATTCAACACCACTTATAATTAGGAAAATACAAAACTACAATGAAATATCACAATGAACAGAAAAAGAAAGGTAGGGATGCAGGGAAGATGGAACCCTTGTCTCCTGTTTGTGAGAATGTCAAATGATGCAGCCATTACTGAAAATAGTGTGGAGCTTTCTCAAAAAATTGAAAATAGTATTACCATATGAGCCAGCAATCCTGCTTCTGGGTATACATCCAAAAGAATTCAAAGTAGGATCTCAAAGAGATATTTATCACATCTATCTTTATCATACCATTATTCACAATAGCCAGGGGTGTAAGAAAAATCAATGATTATCAGCAAATGAATAAATAAAACTCTGTTATATGCATGCAATTTAATATTATGTAGCTTTAAAAAGTAAGAAAATACTGGCACATGCTACAATGTGGAAGAAACTTGAGGCCATTTTGCTAAACAAAATAAGCCTATCACAAAAGGAAAAATGCTGGATGATTAACTCATATGAAATATATAATATGAAAATGATAGAAAGTGGACAGATAGTTACCAAGTGCTGGGGGTATAAGAGAGGTAATTAGTGTCCAATGGGTATGGAGCTCCAGTGTTGTAAGAAAATGTTCTAGGGACCCTTTGTACAATGTCAATATACTTAAAACTATTGTACTATATATTTAAAATGATTTTAGATGGTAAATTTAATGCTACTTTACCATAATAATAAAACAACACCATCAGAAAGATTATAAGACAATGGGAGAAAAGATTTGCAAATCATATATAGTAATATGTATGTAGAGAGAAAGAACACATACATCAATAATATATGTGTTTTAAAATATATGTATATACATGTATATACATACATATAGGTATATCTCAAGAATATAAATATGCATCTCCACAACAAAAGACTAGAAATGGGCAGAGTGCCAGCCAAGCATGGTGGTGCATGCCTGTAATCCCAGTACTTGGGAGGCTGATACAGCAGGATCACAGGTTCAAGACCAGCCTCAGCAACTTAGTGAGAATCTCTGTAACTTAGTGAGACCCTGTTTTAAAATTTTGAAAAATCAGACTGGAGGTGTAGCTTGGTGGTAGAATGTCCCTGGGCTCAATCCCTTGTACCACACAAAAAAACCAAATAAATAAAATAAAATACTCAGGAGATGTTCAGTAAGTTAATATTGGATAAAAGCCTAGAGAGATGTTGTGAAGTTATATTTAATTATTTGCTTCTTCACATTTTCCTTGAGAATTTGTGAGTCAGATTAAATAACCCTTGTGAATTTAATGAGGGTGTGGAGCTAGAAGGCCTTGTGCTCTACTCTGCAGGGGATTGTCTGTGGCAGTATTGAACCCATCTTGCTGGAAGCAAAAGTGAGGATGTTTTTTGGCAGCCCACAAAGATTTACAGACTGAAAAAGATATGGAGAAGATAATCTGCAAACATACAGCCATGAAAGTCTCTAAACTATTACAAATCAGATCAATTTAAAAGACTAATATTATTATGAATGTTTAATAGGAATGGAACAGAAATATGTCATACAATGTTTTGCTCCAATGAGACTCACAGAGCATGCCCTCTTGCAAATCTGAATGGTATGACTATTAGAATCTACCATCACCAATACAAAAAGTTTAGCACAACAGAAGCCCATCTTACAGTTATTTTATGTGCTCTTACAGAATTAAACATCTGAGCTGATATCCCTTCTTGCAAGTCAGGTTGATTCTCCTAATAACATCTTTACATCTCTATTGGGAATAAGATGGTCATGTTCTTCTCCTGAACCTGCCAGCCCATTTCCGTGACTTTGTCTTTTGAGTTCAAGGGAAGAGAGACTGCCAGTCATACATACATCTTGTGTAAGTGGCATCTTTCTCACATATCATCAAATAATGCTTGAAGAGTTTTCAGTGCCAGAATATAACCTATGGAGCTGGATGTGGTGGTACACACTTATAATCTCAGTACTTGGGAGGCTGAGACATGAAGAGTACAGGTTCAAGGACAACCTCAGCAATGTAGTGAGCTTCTCAGCCAAAAGAAAAGAAAAGAAAAAGAAAAAAATGTAACCTGTTCTTGGTGAGTGATACCTTCAAAGTTTCTCATTTTTTCTTTGGGATGAGATTAACATTCGGTCCACTTGATCCTTTACTCCATCTCCTGGGTGTTGCCCAGTGATACTAAGGAGTTAGAAATGGCTAAGCAGTAAGGGATTGAGGATCCCTGGAAACACAGGGTTAATGAAACAAGGAACCAAGAGTTATGGTTCCAGAGACTGGCCTTGAACAATGTGGCTGCATGCTGCTCCCAAGGCTGACCACAGATAGCATTTGTCCAGAACTGTGATTAGATTAGAAGCTCCAGGGGCAGCCTGAGCAGCTCATGCTGACCCACAGAGGAAGAAGAAAGAAAGGAAACACACAGGACCAGATGCATGTCAGCAAAAAGCAGAAGAAGGAGGAATGGGGGGGGGCACCGGAGGGAGGAAACCTGGAGGGGAAAACTGGCCAATCACAAGGGGCAAATTGGGGAGTCAGAAAATATAGACAGCGGCCTAGTCACTGTGTCCTCACATAGCCTTTCCTCAGAGGGCATGAACTGGGCAGGGGACATGAACATTCAGTCTATACCGCTGGGAGAAAAAGACATAGGAGAAGCACTCAGCACTATAGCATTCATAAGTCTGAAATTTCTCTTATTACTTCTAACCTTGTTTATAAATTCTAAAATCCTGATGAACATCAGAAAAGGGTCTCTTTCAGAGGAATGCCCTGCCTGGAAACCTGAAAACTTGTGTTGAGGAGAAAAGCATTCCTGCGCTGCTCCTGCTCTGTGCAGTGCACCTTTGACTAAGAAGCTTGGACTATCAAGGAGGTGTCTGAAACATCAGTGGCTGTAGGGAATATTATGTCCAGATATTTTAAGTTTAATGATGTTTGACTTTTATCACCTTCACTTAAACAGTCATTCAAATGTTAAAGACCAGGGTTGGAAGAATGAATAAGAACTGTCAGCAGTCTCTGTCCTCATTCAAATCCTTGTGGTAAAGAAAGGAAATATATGTGCTATTAAGTGGTTATAAGTGTTGTGGAGAAAGATAAAGCAAGGAATGAGATGGGATTAGAGTGCCAGGGAGGATGATTTTCAGGAAAGATGATGCTTATAAATCTCCTTTGACACCAGCATCCTGCAGACACACCAACCTCCCTGAATCACTTAGGTGAAACTGCAGAACCCAAAATAGCCCATGGAAAAGTTAATCCTGTGTGCCCACATGGTTTCAGAGTTATTTACATGCTTGTCTTTCAGAGAAAATGAATATCATTTCATGCAGTGACTATTTATGTTTTATCCTCATAGTCTAGCATAGCAACTACCAATTTGCTAATATTTAAAAAATGTTTAGCCAGGTGCAATGGTGCAGGCCTGTAATCCCCGTACTACGAAGGCTGAGATAGGAGGATCAAAGGTTTGGGGCCTACCTGGGTAACTAAGTGAAACCCTGTTTCAAAATAAATAAAATAGGCCTGAGGGTATATCTTAGAGGTAGAACTCCCTTGGGTTAAATCTCCAGTAACTAACACACACACATACAAATGTTTCTTGAGATAATGAATGAATAGGTTTCTGAGCATCTGAAATAACCAGACATGAAATGTTTCCAATGTCATTTAAAGAGTTTGATCTTTGTTCTGATGGCAAAAGTCTACTGAAGTTCTATCATAGACAAAATGGCAATATTATATCTCTACCTTATGGTACTTTAGTGAATGGATTTGTCAAAGGGTGATAATCTCTCCTAGATATAAATATTATAGTGCAGTGATCTCTCATCTTTGGTCCTTGCTTCCCAAGAGACAGATTTCAAATGGAAAACATGAATAGGGTAATGTAAGAGGTTTGTTTAGTGAAGTGGGGGCACAGTTTAAGGGAAGACTGTCATAAAAAGGTACATTCCAGAAAAGGGGTCTGGAGCAGTCTGTTTCTAGAAGTGGAAAATGGTGGCAAGTTCTCCACGTGATAGGATTTATTTACTCTGGAAACCTTCCCCTTCATGTACATGCATTTGGGGAAGGAAACTATATCTTTTCACACTGCAGCTTAGTGCACCTGCGCTGGTTCTACCATGCTGGAAACTTTCTCATGGGTGCCTAAGTGAAACCCTGGGGGATGGGGGTGAGCTTGTCTAAAATGGCAATTGGAGCTGGCTGGTGAATCTCCTTGTCTCTTCTCCTGAGGACTGGCTGGATCCTCTATCCTATTCTTCCCTGCCCTGCTCATCTCTAATCTAACTACCTAACAGATTTATGATAAGATACTCTTGATAATTAAGAGATTATACAGTTATGAGCTAAGATAGTAATAATGAGGAAGTATATGTAAATAAACCTGAAAATAACTAAAAAGTAGAGTTGCCTTAAAAGTAATTGAATGTGGAACTATAAAAATAATGTATATGATGAGGTATAATCATCCCAGGGGTTCAGAAGTATATCTTATAAGTGATCTTTAAATATAGACCTTTTCTGAGAAAAAAATGCTTGTATGATTTTGCTTAGAGGTTTTTTTTTATTTTCACTTCCTATTAGATGTTTTAGTCAGTGTAAGAAATAATAAGGAAATTTGAAAAATCAGATGGAAAAGGAAGAAATCAAGTAAAGCAAAATAGTTATCCAATTAAAGAAGGAATAATACTATATTTATTTATAAGTTGTTAGGTCAAATGCCAAGAGGAACCAGGCTGGACAAGGATCAGAAAGCAGAATTTTATTATGACATTTGTCAGCAGATGGGCTAAGTCTTGAAATACTGGCATAATAAGGGAGATAGAGAGGACGATGGCTCTATGGCAGAACAGGATTTATTGAGATGAAACCTGCAGAAGGGGGTCTCCAGAAAACAATGGAGCCCATGTCCACTTACAGGCTAAGGGTTTTTATAGGTTATTCAGGAAGGAAGTTCTGGTGGGTAGTTCTTAATGTGGGGAAGCAGAGGGTTCTTGAGTTGGGAAAGGGGTTATCTACAGGGCCCTTGTGGTTTATGTCAAACAAGATATGGGGGGTTCCAGGAACCAAGATATGGAGACTTTTCTAGTAAATGAAAAGCCTCCACAAAATGGAGTTGCTTTTGCTCTGACCAGCCATCTAACATATTATACTCTTTCTTTTAATAGATAAAGGTTAGAGGTTAAGGTTGGGTTAAGGGGTGTTTTTTTTCTTTTCTGTAGTTGCTTCCTGTGGTATGAGGTCATTGAGGTTAGCAGAGTTGGGTAGTCTTTGGTATCTATCTGTACTGCCTAAGAAGGAAAACAGTGTTTATATGTTTTTAAGTGGCAGCTTGGAGTCAAGACTTTGTGAGACAAAACAAGAGAGTAAATTTAAAAGGCAAGGGGCAAAGGTTATGAAGATGACAAGAACAAGGAGGGGGGTCATAATGGGAGTGATCCAGGGTACCCAGGTTAGGATGTTTGGCCAGTGTCCCCAGGCACCAGTCAATTCCTTCCAGAGTTGGGCTGCTCTTTCCCTTAACCTTTGGTATCCCAAACTATTCCAGATTGGTTGACCTAGAAACAGCACTTCTCCTGTGGAAATAAGCAGGGACTTTCCTTTTCAGCAGTGAGATCTAATCCTGGTCTATTTTGGAGTACAACTCCTGCCAATGAGTCAATTTGGTCTTGGATGGTTATGATTGATTTAGACACTTGTTGAAAGCATGTGGTTGCAGTGGAGACTCGGGCTATGCGAGTTCCCAGTGCAGCTGTGATGCCTATACCAACAAGGATGGGGATGAGGTGTATCACTCCTCTGAAGTGGGCATCAGAAGACAGGAGGGAAGCGAACAAGGGAACAGGGATGGTTTTGTTGTCAGGGAGCACAGCTATAAGGGGGACAAGATGAGTTAGGGTACAGATCCCCAACCAATTGGCTGGGAGGCATCAGTAGGCTTAAGTGTTACAGAGGAAAAAAAGTCCAGGGGTATTCTTGAGACATAATTTGAATGCAAAGGACTATAGCCATGAGAAGGTCTCTTTTTGGGTATCTGGGGTAGGCTTTTTATTTTCCCAGATTGAATATTGGCCTGATAGAGTGGCTCTTGTTATTACCAAATTCTGGTACTTGTCCCAATTTGCAAAATCAAATAATTGGGACAAGCCTTTGGAAAGAAGGAAAAAGAAATATATCGATTTGCTAGAAAACCAGAGAAACCAGTGAACTTAAGAGTTCAGGAACAAGCCCTAGATTCTCTCCAAAAAAAAAAAAAAAGGAATCAAGTCTCTTTTAAGAGTTAGCTCTTCTTCTTCAGGATCATGCTGTGTCTTATCAGAAGGGATGCAATTCATGATTAAAAGTCTTCCTTGAATCAGTTCTAATTCAGATCTGCAGGCCAGGCTCATGTTGTGGTGTTTATCAGAAAGGGCACAGTTTATGTTTGAGTTTTCCTTGAGTCACTTCTTATGCAGATCCACAGATGCCATGTCACACTGGCTGGTGTATTTATCAGGAGGGACACAGTTCATGTCTAAGTCTTCCTTGAGTCAGTTCTTATGCATATCCACAGACACCAGGTCCCCTTCCATCAGTAGACAGACACATGTTATTGATAACAAGGGGTAAATGAAAGGGAGTGGACAAAGGAGGGAAAATGTTAGCTTTGAAACAGACTGTTAGGTGCCAGGGTTGGAAGCAGTCCCTGTTATACTGTGAAGGTCTGAAGCAGATTTTAAGACATTATCAGGGGGGTTCATGTGTCTCTGTGAAGTTGGCCAAAGTTAGGAGGAAGTGGGAGAAATAAATACAAAGCCATTAGTGGAGGGATTTATGAATTGGTGGGAGTTCAGTGGGATACTCAGTACAGGGCATCTAGGGAAATACTTAAATGTAAGTATGGGGGCAGGGGCTGCCATACACAAAATAGGGAGCCAGGAGGGGACCTTGGGACTAGCACATCTTGGGTTCTGATTCAGAGCAGGGGGGGATGGTACAGAAGTATTTAGGCATATAGCTGGATGAGCCATGAAGTGGATAGTGGTGGCCAGGTTTTAGTTCGTCCATTCATAGTAGGGAGAGGTATATTCATATGAATCTTTGGTGGTGAGAGTGTGAGGGTCCAGTTGCACAGGAGATGGAAAAGTTGCCTATAGAGACATTGTGAGAAGTCTCAGGAAAAGAGTGGCGGAGATAGTGAGATGCCTGGGTAGTTAGGTGGGCCTGAGTTGAGATGGGTCTTGTTATGGGGGTCTGGAGCCATGTTAGGGCTGGCCTGTTAGGTCAAGGCCTTCAAGGAGAGCTGGAGGAAATCTGAGGCTTGACTGGAGGTAGTTGTGAGGGATTGGTAGGAGATGGAGGGGTGTATTCTGGTAAGGTGAGGTGACCAGTCTGGAAATGGGTTGGTAGAGTATGATAGGTAAAGTGTCACATTACTTTTAAACCAGATTTTAAAATCTGGTTTTAAAATCTGGAAATGGGTTGGTAGAGTATGATAGGTAAAGTGTCACATTACTTTTAAACCAGATTTTAAAAGTAGCAGGAATGGCTGTGGCCAACTGGAGATGGGTGGACAGGCAAGTCCAATATCTGGTAGACAGAGAGGAGTTGATGGCACTTAGTAAGGAGGGAGTAGCATTGACCAAACATTCCCAGCTATTGAGGGTCAATGAGGGGTCCTGGCCTTGTGGGTTGGAGAGGTGGACGAACCTAGGTATGTGATGATTGTTTGGGACATTTGTGCCTTTGAGAAGGATATTTGGTATCTGTTATTAGCAAGGAAATTTAAGAGAAAATTTTAGAGAAGAGTTGTGTGATGTAGGGAGATGTTCAAAGAAGTGTTTCAGAGGAGTCAATCTTCCACATATTGTAGCAGGGTACTGGGGGTAATGTTTAGGGTAGCTAGGTCCGAGGTTAGGGCCTGACCAAAGAAATGAGGGCTGTCCCTAAAATCTTGGGGGGGAAACTGTCCAGGTAAGTTGGGAAGAGGTGTGAGAATCAGGGTCTAACCAGAGAAGGCAAAATAATCTTAGCAGGTTTGGGTCAAAGGGGATAGTGAAAAAGACATCTTTGAGGTCAAAAACTGAGAAATGGAATGAGGATAGGGGAATATTGGACAGAAAGATATAGGGGTTGGGGACTATAGGGTGTGTAGGTATACAGTTTGATTATCTTGAGGTCCTGTAACAGATGGTATGATCCTTCTGTCTTTCTGATCACTAAGATGGGAGTGTCATAAGGGAAATGGGTTGGTCAAAGGATTTTGGCCTGTATAAGGTGAGTGAAAATGGGTTTGAGGCTTTGTAGTCCTGCTGAGCTGAGAAATAGTGGGCTTGGCTAGCAGAAATGGTAGGGTCTCTTAGGTGGATCTTAATGGAAGTGTGGTGGGCAGAGATGGAGAGGTGAGAAGTGTCCCAGACTTGGGGGTTTACATTTGGGAGAAACAGGAGAATTGAGGGTAGAGCCATATCTGGATGTAAATGCAGTATAAAGGGTTATGGGGGTGTTTGGTGAAATACAGGGAGGCCTATGGGGTGAATTGTAGGGAGGCCTGGAATTTAGAGAAGTTGTCTCGACCTAGGATACGTGTGAGACAGTAGGGGATGACTAAAAATGTGTGGGAGAATAGATTGTCAAAGAGGTTACAGAAAAGGGGAGGAATTTTATTGTGTGTGGAAGGAGTGCCCTGTATTCTCACAATAGAGATAGAGGAATTTTTTAGGGGCCCG
Source organism: Glis glis (assembly GCA_004027185.1). NCBI lineage: Eukaryota > Metazoa > Chordata > Mammalia > Rodentia > Gliridae > Glis > Glis glis. Next base: position 10,237 of record PVJS01016067.1, read on the forward strand.
GCATACTCAGAATAAGTAGTCCCTATATCCAATAGAAAGGTGATTGGCTTACCTGACATGCTCATGGTTACCCAGGGATCCAGATGGGAGATGATGGCGATAGAGGCCTTAGAGCCTGGATCCCATCAGTCCTCTGTGGCCAGGCTAAGGAAATTCAGCAGATCTAAGTGCAACCTGGGGATTTTTTGATTTGAGACTATTTCCTGTTGAGCAACTCTGTCTCTTTTTTTTTTTCATAAAGAGAGCATGGCTGGGGGGGCATGGTTGGCGCAGGCACTTGCCCAGTGGCCTTCCTTGCCACATTTAAAACAGACCCCAAGATAGGTGGCCCTTCTGTGGGATGGAGCACCTCATTATCCTGGATAGCCACAGTCAGCATCTAGCATTTGGTCTGATCTCTTTTAGCTTTTTGCATTTTCTGTTCCTCCTTTCTATAGTTAAAGACCTTAAAGACCAGTTTAATGAGGTCCCTTTTGCAGAGTCTGGGGATCATCCTCCAGTTTGGGAATTTCTTTTTGGATGTCAGTGGAAGATTGTGAAATGAAGTGCATATGGAGGTTGAATAGGCCATTGTTAGTTTCAGGGTTGAGGGTGGTGTATTTGAGGACAACTGTGATGTGGGACATGAACAAGCCTGGGTTCTCATCAGGGTCTTGAGTAATTTCATTAATCTTATCATAGTTTACTACCTTTAAGCATATTTTTATGTCTTCCAAAAAGGAAATAATCCTGTGTCCTCATCACTGCCTGTCAGTTTAATTGAGTTGGTAACAAGGTTATTATATTCAGCATCCTGAGTGTGGAGAGTGTTTGCATCAGCCTGAGCTGCCATCCAAATGGACTCTTTCTCCTCCAGCATAAGGATGGAGAAGAGAATGACATAAATATCTTGCCAGATAACATTTTAGAATAGGTCATGGAGTCAGAAGGGAAAGAGTTCCATTTGGATCTGAGAGAGATTGGCAAGAATGAAAGGGAGATGTACACACACCAGGCCTTCAGCGCTGGCCACTTCATGGAGAGGGAGAGCACTTCGGCATTTGGGTGGGAGATGGTACATGAGCAAGTGTGCTGGGGAGAGGGGAAGGTCTGTGGAGGGTAAGGAGGGGAGGTGGAGCAGATTAACTGTCAGTTGGTGGAGGCGGGTGGGGCAGAGAATGGGCTCATTAGCAGGTAGAAGAAGCAGCATACAGCATCACTTCAAAGTCCAAGGAGGAGGGGGAAGAAGCAGGGTGGGCAGTAGAGGATGAAGAGGGCATGGGAGACTCATTCAGGAGAAGGATTTCATGGGGGAACACTGTTGACAGAGAGATGGCCTGAAGGTTGATTTTCCCATTGTGGATTGGTCTTTAGGAGGGTCCTGGATCCCCTAAACCTTGGGGATGTGGGGGAAATTTGTGAGTCAATATCCAGGAGGTTCCTGGACCCTGGGAGATCTGCAGGACATCTCTGAGCCTTGGGAAGGGGGAGTCCAAAACTGATTTACCAAGAGGGTTCTTAACTCTTGGAGGTTGAATCAGACGGGGAGGGGCGTCTCCACAACTGTCTGAAAACATCTGAATCAGAGGACCTAACAGCTCCTGGGTGTCCCTGAGAGGCTGAGGGTCCAGCATTCCTGGACTGCTCTTGGAGTTACTCTCATTCAGCAGCTGGGATTTCTGACGATCACTTCTGAAGTAACAAATGTGGGAATTGCCTGGTGTTGGGTATTAGTAGCAGCAAAGCAGGTGGTCTCTGCCAGAGCTGTTGAGAGAGAGAGGGGGGCAGAAAAGAAGGAAGAGGAGGGGAGGACAGGGAATTGGAGAAAGCATGTGGAGTCCCTCGGGAAGTAGGAGTTAACCCACTGCTTCCTAGGCTGCAAGAAGAAACTCCTTTGGCAGTCCCTCACTACCCATCCTGGGTTTCAGCACCAGGGATGAAAGGTCAAGGGAGGGAAGGGAGAGAGTGAGATGGCTTTAAGGCTGATGAGGCTTTATTGAAATAAAAAGTATAGAGGGAGGTCTCCAGGAAAGAATGGAGCTCTTGTCTGCCTATAGGCTGAGAGTTAATCAGGTTAATCATGAGAGAAATTCAAATTCTGGCTGGTAGTTCTTAAGGCAGGAAAGTAGGGAAGGAGGGGTCCTTGAAGCAGGAAAGGGGTTATCTAAATGTCCCTGACTGGTGGTGCCAAGCAAGATATGGGGACTTTTCCAGTAAGTGAAAAGCCTCACAAAATTGCTCTGGCCAGTCACCTAACAAGGTCAAAATGGCATCAGCCCAGAAGTATGGGGTGCAAGTACTATTTATAGAGGAGAGGGTCAGCAAAGCCTTCAAGTTCTGCAAAGCACAGGAAACGGGGTTTGTGAAATCAGAGGGTTTGGGTTCGGTGGAACCAGAAGCCAAGAGAGGCTGCTGGCCTGGGTCATTAGTTTATGTTCAGCACAGCACAACCCCTGCGGGTGGAAAGCTGCTGCAACCAGTTACTGAGACTGGGCCTTATTGTGACCGATTATATCACCCTAATGTAAGTGATATTATTGTATACATAGAAAATCTGTTGTAACCTATACAAATTTCCTAAAAATTATAATTGAATTAAGTAAGTTTGAACAATAGAAGGCCAATATATAAAAGTCACTTAAATGTCTATTTGCTGCCAATGAACAATGAAAAAGTGAAATTGTCAAGAAAAATACCTTTTACAAAAACATGAAATGGGGTTGGGAGCATTGATCATTGATATGACACTAGCCTAGCATGTTTGAGGCCCTGGGTTTAATTCCCAGACCATAACCCAAACCCAAACCCAAACCATGAAATACTTAGCAATTAATCTGACAAAAATATGAAAGAATTCCATAAAGTATGCTAATGGTATAAAGACAAAAATTGATCAATAGAACACAAGGCAATTTCCAGAAAACAAAATATACACAAACACATACAAGGGTGTCCTTGGCATTCTACATATATATATATATATATATATATATATATACAACATATATGTATATGTCTATGTCTGATTTTTACATAAGTCCAAGATAATTCAGTGAAAAAGGATAGCATAAGGATATTTTAAAATGATGATGAAACATTGAAATTCATATGCAAAAATGAAATTTTGAACTAAGACTTATACCATATGAAATTAACTGGAGATAATCTTAGACTCAAATGTAAACCTGAAACCATAATATCTGTAGAAAAAACATAGGTGAAGACTTTTTGATTTTTGGATTACCTAAAGATTTTTTTTTAATATTTGCTTGTTTGTTTGGTACTGGATATTGAACCCAGAGGCATTCTACATCAAAACTACATGCGCAGCCCTTTTTAAACAATGTTTTATTTTGAGACAAGCTCTCGCTATTTTGCTGAGGTTCCTGCTAAGCTGCAAAAGCTGGTCTCAAACCTATTATCCTCCTGTCTCAGACTCCCACGTACTGTGATTACAGGTGTGCTCCACTGCGCCCAGCCTACATTCCTATCTTTTATGTTGCAGACTGCAGTAAAGAAACTAAGAAGTCCAGTAATGGCATATTTTTAAAACAGAGATGCGGAGCAAATTGCAGGTTGACTATGAGATCCACAGCCACGAGATTACAGTGAGAGCTTCTGCTTGCTCCTCCACAGAGCCTGCTTCACATCTTTGTTCCTCAGGCTGTAGATGAGGGGGTTCAACATGGGGATGACAATGGTGTAGAAGATGGACACCACTTTACTCTGCTCCATGGAGGAGAGAGCGCTGGGCTGTGCATACATGAAGAAAACAGTCCCAAAGAACAAGCACACTCCTGTCAGGTGGGAGGCACACGTGGAGAAAGCTTTCTGACGTCCCTGCACAGTGCGGATCTTCAGGATCGTCGAGATGATATAGATGTAAGAGACCAAAACAATCAAGAAGGTACTGACAATAATGGACCCACATAAACCGAGGAGAACCAACTGATTTACGAAGGTCTCTGAACAGGAGAGGGACAGGAGTGGGGGGACATCACAGAAAAAGTCATTGATCTCATTGGACCCACAGAAGGACAACCTGAAAGTCATTGTTGTTTGAGTGACAGCGTTCACTACACCCCACGAGTAGGACCCTGACACTAGCAGTATGCAGACACGGTGAGACATGCTCATGGAGTATAGAAGAGGGTTACAGATGGCAATGAAGCGGTCATAGGCCATGGCAGCCAGGAGGAAAGCCTCTGTGGTGCCGAAAAGAGACAAGAAAAAGAACTGAGAAGCACACCCAGCAAAGGACACCCTGTGGTCCTCTTTCAAGCAGTTCATCAGAGCCCTGGGTGCAATGGTGGATGAATAGCAGATGTCCAAAACAGAAAGGCTTTGGAGGAAGGTATACATTGGAGTGTGGAGGTGTGCATCTGCCCTGATAATTAAAATCATGCCAAAGTTCCCTACCACACCTATGACATACAAGACCAAAAAGATCACAAATAGCATTTTCTGCATTCCTGGACCCCCCCTGAATCCAAGTAGGACAAATTCTGAGACTTGTGTAAAATTTGACATTGTGTAGTTTATAGCAGAGAGAAACAGGAGGGAATTAAATTAAATTAGAAATCTTCCTGTGACATTAAAAAGATTGTTTATGATCTTTGTTATAGTGTCTTGGTTTACTGTATCCCGAAATTCTGCTGCAGGAACAAGAATTGGAAATGAATAAGCATTAACATTGAAAGTCTTCATCTATAAACACATCTACATAGTATTCAAATCATCTCACAAATAATATATGGGAGCTGGGTCTCTGGCATATTTTGAGTCATTTCTTTATGTCACATCCCCAGGCTTTTTTTTAATTTTATTTTTCTACTGGAGATTGAACACAGGGGCATTCTACCTCTGAGCTACACCCCAGGCCTTTTTATTTCTTATTTTGAAACAAGGTCTTACTAAGTTGTTGAGGGCCTTGCTAGGTTGCTGAAGCTGGCTTTGAACCTGTGATCCTATTGTTTCAGCCTCCCATGTATTGGGAATACAGGAGTGTGCCATGGTGCCTGGCTTCCAATAACTCTTACTTAATTTATTTTCTCAATGAGAAATGTCAGAACATTTTGTCTAAAATTCATTAGTAACTCTAAGTTCTCAGGCTCCTGGGGATTTTATAAAGTTACAATAATTTGCACTGCTATAATTTTGGGGCATATCTTTTTTTGTTCTGATAATTTATCTCAACTACATATAGAGGACATTTTGTGTTGTTTTTATGTAAATTACAGGAGAAGAAATATTGTGCTGTTTGCTTCATTTCTATAACTTGAGCAACTATTCAAACCAAAGTATTGAATGAATTAATGAAGGATTCCTCTTATCCTATACCACAGGGAGTGGACTTGACTCCTGTGCTTTTCAGCATGGACAGATTACATCAAAAGAGTTTACTTTGAATATTAGGACCCGCATTGGGAAGCATAAATTTCACAACTTAGGTACCCTGAGTCTTGAGCAGAAAGAAGCAAATCACAAAGCCACTCCAGGTTTAAGTGAAGCCAGGTGAATCATTGTACAACATGGTTACAGCTGTGGAACTTTCACACAGATGGCATGGCCATTGCTCCTGCACTCTGTTGTACCTGAATAAAATAAACCTAATGTAGATACGATTATTTTATTTTTGAAGGAGGCACTCAGTAGATAAGGTATAAACCAGCTACCTCCCAAAGAGCCCCTGAATGCTCCTGTCTCATCAAAGACCACTTGTTTTCTTGGAAAAGTTAGCACTGCAGAATCTCACACAAGGAAGGAAATCTCACCAACAGCTAGAACAAAATTATGCCTCTCAAATTTTTGGATGCATTTGGAGGATTTGATATCCATGGAACCAAATTCCCAGATTTGGCTGCTTTTCACATAAGTATTAATGGATATGCTGTAACAGATCAACACAAAATAAATAAAAGGTCACAAAACTAATTCTGAAATAAACCACTAATTTTTTTATAATCGTTGTAAGTGAATCAATCTAAAAAAATATTACAACTGTCTTTATTTACCATTCACAGAAGCCCCAAGTACCACATAGTAATATTAGGGAGTTTCATAAGGGGCATTAGGAAATGTGCCAAGGACTCCTGCTTAAAATGGTCCCACATTGACTCACATTGTTTTTATTCTGAAAACTCAGATCTAGTTCAATGACACTGGTATTGCCATGTACTGTTGTGTTTTAGAATTTTTGCTGAGTTATTATCATCTGTTGCAAAACATTTATGGTACTCATTAGAATTTCAATATCTTAAGATAACACAATCTAAGCCAGGTGTGGTGGCACACGCCTATAATCTAGTACTTGGGAGGCTGAGACAAGAGTATCACAGATTTGAGACTGGCCTCATAAACCTAGCAAGACCCTGTTTTAAAACAAAAAGTAAAAAGGGCTAAGGATATATCCCAGAAGCAGAATGCCTTATCCCCAGTAACACACACACACACGCGCACACACACACACACACACACACACACACACACACTCCTCCTCTCTCCAGAAAACAAGTGATAATGTGGGAGGCTTATATCTGAGTAGGTTAATAGTTTTGTAATGAGAAATAAATGCATAAAATTTTCTGGTATGGAAGACTTGACACAGATTATTGCTAAGATGTATTCCTTATGAATACTATTAAATTTTCCCAGCATATTTTATTATATTAATTCCAGTATCTGTGAAAAAATTTAATGAAAAATTATTCATGGATGTCAAATACTTACTGTCTTTCTTTGGATGAATATCATCTGAAGTTCAGACTCTTGAATCAATTGCTTCGGTGAGTCTCAACTTAAAAGATTTAATACTGGTTTATGTATTGTTAAATGCCCCTGATACTCAACGTCATTGAAATATGTCATTGATTATTGTGTGAAATAAAGTGGTGTGGATGAAATACCAGAGAATCATTGCATTGTGGTGAAAGTAACATAATCAAATTGTTCATGATTTTTAATTTTTCAATAAAGTGAACATCACCTAAACATCCTATGGATCTTCCTTCTCCTCCTAGCTGAGCTTCAGGTGCCTCATAAACTCTGCGGTGAGTTATGCCCACACAAATATCTTTAGCACAATTTTGCAGGAGACAAGAGTGAGGATTTCAACAGTTCCTTAGTGTTGGTCATCTGAGATTTATCCCCCGCGGTTCTGTTTTCACAAGAGTAATTTGGCTCACTCAAGTGCCAATTTGGCAAGGAGACAGAATGAAGTCCCTGAGTGAGGATTTGAAACAAAACAAAACAAACCTCAAAATTGTAATGCTTGTCCTTAAAAAAAAAGTATTTCATGCTTGTAAGTTTCAAAGATGCAGATTTTAATGGGATTTTACCTGCTTTTACTCCAGGCCCATGGTCATTGATCCAGAATAGCATAAATACGTGTGAATCAACTCTAACCAATATTGGTCAGCTTTCTAGCTTTCTGGTGAGCTATTCAAACCCAAGGGTAGAAATACATTTGTAGGTATGTTTTGTGATACATTTTAGGTTGTTTTTTTGTTAAACTGGCATAGGAAATAGCAGAAAAGGCATAAAGATTTCATTTTGTGTGTCTCTTTTTCTTTTTTCTTGTGGTACTGGGGATTGAATCCAACGACATTCTACTGAGCTACACCCCAGCCCTTTTTATTTCTTGTTTTGAAACAGGGTCTTACTAAGTTGCTGAGAGTTTCATTACATTGATGATGCTGTCCTCAAATTTGTGATCCTCCTGTCACAGCCTCCCAAATAGTGGAATTACAGGAATGCATCTCCATGCCTGGCTTTCATTTTATGTGTTTCTGATTACAATAAATGCATCTAATAACCAATATAACATACAAGAAAATGTTTCCTTGTATAATCTTTGAGAAACTCTTGCAAGTCACAATATTTCCCAAGTTACATATAAGAAAAGAAAGGTGTGAAAAAATTAAGAAATTATTGTAATTTTATTTAGATAATAATTGCTGGAATTAGAATTAGAATACAATACATAATAACTTAATGGAGTTTTCTGTTTTATCTCATATTTTCTGAAGTCTTATTGAAATAGTTTGGTTCTAAATACAAGTTTTAAATTCTAAACTGAGCTTGGGAAACTTCATAAAATGGACTTATCTTTCTTGTCTAGAAATCTAGTACTATGATTATAAAGGTATAATTGATGCAAAAATATTATCCACAACTTACAAAATGTTATAGTACATGCTATGGGTGAAAACATGTGTAAATAACAAGGTAAATAAAAAATTTCATGTCTGCTGATTTTTGCCACTGAATGCTAAAATGAACATAAGGATTCAAATAAACACAGCAAAGGATGGTTTGTGATAAATGCAATGAGAGAAGTCAATAGGTGTTTTAAGTTAGAGTACACAACATATGTGAAATTCTTGGAGAGAAAGAAAATTGATCTGTGTTAGAAAAAGTGTATGTTTATTTTTCTTCCTAAAGGGAATCAACTGGGATCAACTGTATTTAATATGCATGTGTATGTATATATTTTTTTCTAGAAAATTTTTATGTGCTTTTATTGGTGCATTATAGTCTCACATCATAATGTAAATCATATTGATATTGATGTACATGCACTCAGCATTTGGTGTCCCCCTATTTCCTCCCTTCCCTTCGATTGACTTTGGTTATTCACATATGTACACATACATAGTCGATGGTAGTAATTCCACTTATGAATCTCAGTATTCCCCTTCCCCTTCCCTTAGACCACCTCCCTGGTTTCACTGAGGTTTCTTCTCCATTATTGGAGTCCCTCTGGTATCCCAATTACTCCCTAGCTTCCACATATGAGAGAAAACATATGACCCTTCACTTTCTGTAATTGACTGATCTCAAAACTACTATGAGATTCCATCTAACCCCAATCAGGATGCCAATCATCAAGAAGTCAAATAACAATAAATGTTGGCGAGGATGTGGGGAAGTAGGAACCCTTCTACACTGTTGGTGGGAGTGTAAATTAGTGCAGCCACCATGGAGATCAGTGTGGAGATTCCTTGGAAAACTGGAAATGGATCCACCATATAATCTGGCTATACCACTCCTGGGTATCTTCCCAAAGGGATCAAAACCAGAGAATTACAGTAATATATGCATACCCATGTTTATAGCAGCACAAATATATATATATATATTTTTAATTCAGAATTTAGATTCAGATTTAATAAATCTATGTTTCCAAAATATTATAAACACACTTAAAATATAATCAACTTGAAAATTATATTTTAAAAAAAGTCATGCCAAATGCAAGGCTAATAGCTATACTCTCCAAAGAACTTACAAAATTGAAATGAACTAAAGACCCGAACTTCTCACTAGTCAAAAGATAATTCCCAAAAATATTATACAGATAGATGATCATAATCATATGAAAGACGACTGTCAACTTAATTGAAGAAACTCAAATTAAAACCATGAAACATAATCTTTACTTTTAATATAGCAATTACATTTCTGTAAAGCTGATGAAATGTAAATTATTACATAATTGCTGGTCTGCAGGTTTTCCATCATTCATCTTTTAATTTATACATTAAAAATGTCTGCTCAACATTTCCTGTATTTAACACTCATAACATTCAATTCATAACTGCATTTTTTACCTCCAAACTTCTTCTCAGCTCACAATAGTCCCACTCTCTTCTGATGAATTCCCTACTCACTTTCAGTTGCCTTCCTGGGCATGTGATGACTTTACACCAGGCACAAAAGAACATGTCCTGCTTCACTGGAGAAATGAAGACATTGTGCTAGTTTCCTATTGCTGCTATAACAAACTGCCACAAATGTAATGGATTAACTTGTGCATTAAATGGATTTAATGGATTAACTTGTGGATTAAAATAACACACACTTCATATCTTTCAATTCTGCAGGTAGAAGACTGACATGGGTCTCCCCGGGCTAAAATCAACGTATCCACAGGGCTGCATTTTTTTCTGGAAGCTTCTTTTAAATTAATTTTTTATTGGTGCACTCTAATTCTGCATGAAAGTGAGACTCATAGTGATACCTTCAGATACACACATAACATTTATTTGGTGTTTCCTTTCCCAAACCTCCCCTTTCTCTCCCTTCCTCCTTCCTACATTTCCTTTTTCTGTTCTACTGGTCTCCTAATTTTTACAAGGTCCTTTTTCTTTCCTTTTTTCTTTCTAGCCTCCACATATGAAAGAAAACATGTGATCCTTGGTTTTCTGAATCTGGCTGATCTCTTAGCACAGTGTTCTCCAGTTCCATCCATTTTTCTGCAGATGACATAATTTTGTTTTTATGGCTGAATAAAACTCCCATTCTGTATATATAAAACACATTTTATTTATCTGTTTATCTGTTGACAGATATCTAGATTGGTTCCATAACTTGGCTATTATGAATTGTGCTGTTATAAACATGGGTATGCATGGATCACTATAATATTTTGACTTGAGTTCTGTTGGAAAGATACTATGGAGTGGTATAGCTGGGTTGTATGGTGTTTCCATTCCTAGTTTTTGAGGAATGGAAACTAGTTTTCCATAGTGGTTGTACTAATTTACGATCCCACCAAGAGTGTATGAGTGTTTCTCTCACATCCTTACCAGCATTTATTATCATTTGTATTCTTGATCATTTCCATTCTAATTGGAGTGAGATAAAATCTCAGTGTGGTTGTGGTTTGCATTTCCCTGATTACTAAAGATGTTGAACATTTTTTCATGTATTTACCAGACATTTATATTTCTTATTTTGCCCATTTATTGATTGGGCTATTTGTAGAGCTTTTTTGGTAGTAAAGTTTTGAGTTCTTTATATATTTTGGACATTAGTCCTCTGTTGGATGAATAGCTGGCAAAAATTTTCTCCCATTCTGCAGGCTTTCTCTTCAAGCTGTTGATTGTTTCCTCTGCTGTGCAGGAGATCTTAAATTTGATGCCATCCACTTAATTCCTGGCATTGTTTCTTGAACTTTAAGAATCCTATTGAGGAAGTCATTGCCTGTCCTGTATGTTGGAGTATTGACCCTATGTTTTCTTCTGATAGTTGCAAAATTTCTGATAGATTTTAGGTCATTAATCCACTTTGAGTTGAATTTTTGCATGATGAGAGAAGTCTACTTTTGTTCTTCTCATATGGATATCCAGTTTTTCTAGCACTATTTGTTAAAAAGCCTGTCTTTTCTCCAATGTGTTTTTGGCACCTTTGTCAAGTATCAGATGACTGTATCTGTGTGGGAATATCTCTGTATCTTCTATTCTATTCCACTGGTCTATGTATCTGTTTTTATGTCAGTACCATGCTGGTTTTGTTGCTATAGCTCTGTAGTATAATTTGAATCCAGTATTGTGATGCCTCCAGCATTGCTCTTTTTGCTCAGAATTGCTTTGGCTATTCTGGGTCTTTTACTCTTCCATATGAATTTTAGGACCATTTTTTCTGGTTCTCTGAAGAAAGTCATTGGTATTTTGTTGGAGACTGTATTTACCTCTTTTTATTGAATTGCAGTTTCAAAAATTGTGGGCAGATATTTTGATCCTCAGAGGAGTGATGCATCTTCTTTTATGGTCTTTGGCATGACTGAATTTTAAAAATGTTTTTTATGTTCTAGCATTGAACACAGTGCTTCCCATATGTCCATTAGGAAGTGTGTTGGTTCAGTTATGTTCATTTTCATCTGTCAGTTTTAGAGAGAGGGCTGTGTTATAAACTCCCACTACTTTTGTTTCCCTTTAGCCACATCATTTTTGCTTGATATTTGGTGCCATTTTGCTGGTTATATAAAAATTTTAAATTATATTTCTACATTTTATTACTTTATTAAAAATTTTTTTGTGGTACTGGAAATTGAACCCATGGATGTTCTATGTCTGAGCCACAACCCCAGTCCTATTTTATTTTTTTTTTATTTTGGAACAGGGTCTCACTAAGTTACTGAGGGCCTCGCTATGTTACCAAGGCTGGCCTTGAACCTGCAATCCTTCTTTCTCAGCCGCCCAAGTACTGGGATTATATGTGTGTGCCACTGCACTTGGCTGTATTTTATTATTTTGAAGTGACTTTGCTTTTATTAATGCTTTGTCCATTTAGTCTGATGAATCAACTTTCTTTAGGTTATGTTCTGTCTGAAATACCTTTTCTCCATTTTTTCAAATGTTCTGTATTCATATATTTTAATATGTGTCTCCTGGAAACAGTATGTAATTGGGTTTTGTTTAATTTTGTTTCTCAGCCTGCAAACTTTGATTTCACAATGGAGACTTCGACATGTTTTCAATCACTGTAATGACTGCTGTATTGATTGAAATCATGATTTCCTCTTCAGTTAGACTTTGTGCTTGTAACTATTTTTTCCTCTTCTTTCTTGTGCTTGTATGTATTGACTGATAATGTTATTATTATTCTTTTTTTCTCTATGCTTATATTCATACACTTTGTTCTTCATATACACTCTCTTCTTAATGTTGCACTCATTAACCAATAAATTAAGACATACATTTTTAATTTACGAATGTCTAAGGTGCACCAAACTTTTAACAAGCTTCTAGATATTGTTAAGACTTTAAAATGTCTAAACATTTCCCCTTGCCCAACCCTTAGGTTATTATGGTTGGATATTTTTATAGCTTTCCATTTATAAAAAAAAAACCTCTTACTGGATGTATTACTGCTTTCATAATAAACATTCTTTATCTTTCTCATGTATTTATCACTCTCTTTGTTCTTCCTTTTTATTGCACATACCTTCCATCTGAGTATCTGGTGGTGTAAAATTCTCTTAATTTGGATTGTTCTGATTACACCCTTTATTAATGATACATGTTTTTACTGTTTAAGAATTTTAGAGCCATGCTGGGCATGGTGGTGTACACTTGTAATCCCAACACTTGGGAGGCTGAGATAGGAGGATCACACACTTGAGATCAGCCCAAGCAACTTAAAGAGACCCTCAACAACTTAGTGAGAACCTGTTTCAAAATGAGGGTACAGCTCAGATGTAGAATGCCTCTGGGTTCAATCCCCAGTACCAAAAAAAAATAACAAGAATTTTATAGTTGTTCTTACATTGATTCAGAATTCAACTGATGATAATATATCACATTGATTTGATGTGACTCTTGTCATTTTTATTTGTAATAGCTTGTTAAGTTTAGCAGTTCAATGGCTAAATATTTTATTTGGAATAGTATGCATATTATGTATAAATTTAATTCAGTAAGTAAATTTTATTTTTATTTTATATATGCTTTTATTGGTGCATCATAATCTCATATCATAATGTAAATCATGTTGATAGTGACATACCTGCACATAGCACTTGGTGCCGCCCCAGCTGCCTCCCCATCACCCCCTTCTCCATACAGAGGACTGAGATTGACATTGGTATTTTCACATATGTAACCATAGCTGATGGTAGTAATTCCTTCAGTGAACCTCACTCTTCCCTCCATTTCCCTTAGACCACCTCCCTGGCTCCACTGAAGTTTCTCCTCCATTATATGGAGTCCCTCTGATATCCCAATTACTCCCTAGCTTCTGCATATTAGAGAAAACATATGACCCTTCACTTTCTGTGACTGGTTAATCTTAACATAATGTTCTCTGGGTCCTTCCATTTTCTTGCAAATGACATAATTTTGTTCTTTATTGCTGAGTAGAATTCCATTGTGTGTATTTCCCATAGTTTTGTAATTCTTCTGTTGATGGACACCCAGATTGGTTCCATAATTTGGCTATTGTGAATTGTGCTGCTATGAACATGATTATGCATATATTACTCTTGTTCTCTGGTTTCAACCCCTTTGGAAAGATACCCAGGAGTGGTATAGCTGGATTATAAGGTGGATCCACTCCCAGTTTTCTGAGGAATCTTCACACTGAGCTCCATAGTGGCTGAACTAATTTTCAATCTGACCAACAGTGTAGAAGAGTTCCAATTTCCCCCATCCTTGCCCACATTTATTATTTTTTTACTTCCTGATGATTGCCATTCTGATTGGGGTTAGGTGTTATCTCATGTAGTTTTGAATTGCATCTCCCTGATTGCTAATAATGTTGAACGTTTTTTCATGTATTTATTGGCCATTTTTATCAATTCTTTTGTGAAGTGTCTATTCAATTCAATTGCCCATTTCTTTTCCTTTTGTGTGTGTGTGTGTGGTATGAGGGATTGAACCCAGAAACATTCTACATCCAAGCTACATCCCCAGCCCTATTTTTTATTCTTTATTTTGAAACAGGGTCTCAACAAGTTACAGAGGACCTCATGAAGTAGCTGAGGCTGGCCATGAACCTGTGATCTTCCTGTCTCAGCCTCCCAAGTACTGGGATTACAAGCATGCACCACCATTCCCGGCTTCAATTGCTCATTTCTTGATTGGGCTATTTTTTTTAAGTGTAAAGTCTTTTAAGTTCTTTGTATATTCTAGATATTAGTCCTCTATCAGAGAATAACTAGCAAAGATCTTCTCCCATTCCATAGGCTTTCTTTTTAGACTCATGATGGTTTTTTTCTTTGATGAGCAGAAACCTTTTTAATTTAATCCCATTTACTAATTCTTGTTTTAATTTCCTGATCTTTGGGGTCTTATTGAGGAAATTTCTACCTATTCCTGTATGTTGGAGTGTTGGACCTATGCCTTCCTCTAGTAGCTTCAAAGTCTCTGGTATAACTTCCAGGTATTGATCCATCTCAAGTTGACTCCTGTGCAGGTTGAGAGATAAGGATTAATTCCATTTTTCTACAACTGGATAACCAGTTTTCCCAACACGATTTGTTGAAAAGGCTGTATTTTCTCCAAAGTATGGGTCTGGCACCTTCGTCAATAATCAATTGGCTATAAGTATGTGGATTTGTTTCTTTATCTTCCATTCTGTTTTATTGATCTATGTGTCTGTTTTTTTTTTTTTTTTTTTGCGGTACCGGGGATTGAACCCAGGGGCGTTCTACCTCCGCGCTACACCCCCGGCCCTATTTTTTTATACTTTATTTTGAAACCAGGTCTCACGAAGTTGCAGAGGGCCTCACTAGGGAGAGAGAGAAAGAGAGACAGGGAGAGAGAGAGACACAGATAGAGAGAGAGAAAGCTGAGGCTGGCCGTGAACCTGGATCCTCCAGTCTCCGCCTCCCAAAGTACTGGGATTACAAGCGTGCGCCACCACGCCCGGCTATGTGTCTGTTTTAATGCCAATATCATGCTGTTTTTATTACTATAGCTCTGTAATATAATTTGAAGTCAGGAATTGTGATGCCTCCTGCATGGTCCTTATTGCTGAGAATTGCTTTGGCTATTCTTGGTCTTTTGTTTCTCCATATGAAATTTATGATTGATTTTTCTAAGGTCTGTGAAAAATAGCATTGGTATTTTGATAGTGATTGCATTGACTTTGTAGATCACTTTTGGTAGAATGACCATTTTGATAATATTTATTCTGCCTATACAAGAGCAAGGGAGATCTTTCCATCTTCTAAGATCTTTTAAATTTCTTTCTTTAGTGTTTTATAATTTTCAATGTAGAGGTGTTTTACCTCCTTGGTTAGGTTTATTCCGAGGTGTATTATTGGTTTTGAGGTTATTGTGAATGGAATTGTTTTCTGGATTTCTTTCTCAGTGGATTCATGGCTGGCATATAGAAAAGCTGCTGATTTTTTTTTAGGTTGATTTTGTATCCTGCTACTTTGCTGAATTTTTTTAATCAGCTCTAGTAGCCATTTGGTTGAGTTTTTTGGATCTCCAAATATGGGATCATGTCCTCTGCAAACAGAGATAAATTTAATTCTTCTTTTCCTATTTGAATTCATTTGATATCCTTTTATTGTCTTATTGCTCTGGCAAGAGTCACAAGGACTATATTGAAAATCAGCAGTAATAGTGGGCATCCTTGTCTTGTTCCTGATTTTAAAGGGAATTCCTGCAGTATTTCCCTATTCAATATGATGTTGGCTTTGGGTTTATTGTATATTGCCTTAATTATATTGAGGTATGTTTCTTCTATTCTGATTTTCTGCAGTGTTTTTTTTTTTAACATGAATGGGTGTTGGATTTTGTCAAATGCTTTTTAAGCATCTATTGAGATGATCATGTGATTTTTATCCTTAGTTCTATTTATGTGGTGAATAACATGTATTGATTTATATATGTTGAACCAGCCTTGGATTCCTGGAATGAAACCAAATTGGTCATGATGTACAATTTTCTTGATGTGGTTTTGAATGCACATGACTAGTATTTTGTTTAGAATTTTTGTGTCTATGTTCATCAATGATATTGGTCTGTAATTTTCTTTTCTTGAGGGATTTTTATTTGTTTTTGGTATTAAGGTAATATTGACCTCATAGAAGGACTATGGAAGAATTCCATCTCTTTCAATTTCATGGAATAACTTATAAAGTATTGGGTTATTTCTTCTGTAAAGGTTTTGTTGAATTCAGCTGGGAATCTGTCTGGCCCTGGGCTTTTCTTTGAAGGAAGGCATTTTACTGTTGTTTCTATCACTTTGCTTGGCATTGGTTGGTTTAGGTTTTTTATATTTTCTTGGTTCAATTTAGATAGGTTGTATGTGTCTAGAACTCTGTTGATTTCTTCCATGTTTTCCAGCTTATTGGAATATAAATTTTCAAAATAGTTTTTGATGATCCTCTGAATTTCCCCACTATCTGTGGTGATATTTCCTTTTTAAATTTCTGATTTAAATAATTTGGGTTGATTCTCTCATTCTTTTGGTTAGTTTGGCTAGGGGGTTGTCAATCTTGTTAATCTTTTCAAAGAACAACCTTTTTCTTTTCTTGATCCTTTGTATTTCTTTTATTCTCTATTTCATTGATTTCTGCTCTGATTTTAATTATCTCCTGTCTTCTACTGGATTAGACTGTTCCTGTTTTTCTAGGTCTTTGAGGTGTGTCATTAAGTTGTTTATTTGGTGACCTTCTGTTTTGCTTATGTGGACACTCATTGGTATAAATTTTCCTCTTAACACCACCTTCAAAGTGCCCCATACATATTGGTATGTCGTGTTTCTATTTTCTTTTAATTCTAGGAATTTTTAAATTTCTCCCCTTATTTCTTCTCTCATCCAGTCCTCATTCAAGAGTGTGTCATTCAGTCTCCATGTATTTATATAATTTATTTTGGTCTTCCTGTTACTTATTTCTACTTTCATTCCATTGTGATCTGAGAAAATGCAGGGAATTATGCTACGTTTTTTATATTTGCTGGTACTTGCTTTGTGGCCCAGGATGTGGTCTATTTTGGAGAAGGTTCCATGAGCACCTGCAAAGAATGTGTATTCAGCTGCTGTTGGTTGAAATATTCTGTATATGTCTATTAGGTCCACTTGGTTTATAGTGTTCTTTAGGTCTGAAGAGTTTTACTCATCTTTTGTCTGGAAGATAGATCTAGTGGTGTGAGTGATGTGTTGAAATCTCCCCATATTATTGTATTTGGGTCTATTTTAGACCTGATGTTCTGAAGAGTTTGTTTTACAAAAGTAGATGTACCCACATTTGGGGCATAAACGTTTACTATCATTATATCTTCTTGTTGGATTGTTCCTTCTATTAATAAGAAGTGACCTGCTTTGTCTTTTCTCATGTGTTTTAGCTTAAAGTCTGTTTTTTCGGATATGAGTGTTGTTGCCCCTGCTTGTTTTCAGTCTCCATTTGCACGGTATATCTTTTTTCCTCCTTTAACCTTTAGCATATGAATATCTTTGACTCTAAGGTGAATTTCATGCAAGCAGCATATAGTTGGATTGTGTTCTTTAATCCACATTGCCAGCCTATGTCTTTTAATTGGGGAGTTAAGATTTTTGACATTCAGTGTTATTATTGAGGTATGATTTTTGTTTCCTATCATTTTGAGTTCTATTTTCTGTTTGATATAGTGTTATTTCTCCTTTGCTTAGTTCCCCATCTGATGGGGTTCATCCCTTCTCTGGTTCTGGTATTTGCTTCTTTTTTCTTCTTTGTGTTTTATTCTTGAGGTATTTTCTCTAGCACTGGCTTGGGAGTCCTGAATTCTTTTAGTTTCTGCTTGTCTTGGAACATTTTTATTTCTCCATCAGTTTTGAATGATATCTTTGCTGGATATAGCAGTCTTGGTTGGAAGTTGTTTTCTTCCAGGGTCTAGAGTACATCATACCAGTCCCTCCTGGTTTTCATGACTTGGATTGAGAAGTCTGGAGTGATTTTTATTGTTTTTCCCCTGGACGTCACCCATTCTTTTGTTCTTGCTGCTTTTAAGATTATTTCCTTGGCCTCTATATTGATCATTTGGATTATTACATAGAGTGGTGAAAGCCATCTTTAATCTTGTCCTGATGGTGTTCTGAATGTCTCTTTCTCTGTTTGGGAAATTTTCTGAAATTATTTCCCTGAAGAGGTTTCTGATACCATTGGTTTGTGCTTCTAGACCTTCTTCAATGCCTATTATCGGTGAGTTAGGTTGTTTCATATTGTTCTATATTTGTTGGATGTTCAGGTTGTGTTGTTTTATTATCTTCTCCATATTGCTGACTTTGCTTCCAGTTTTGAATGAACTGTCTTCCAAGAGTGATACTCTGTTTTCTATGTGGTCTAGCCTGGCAGAGGTGGTTTCTATTGTGGTCTTTAATTCATTTATTGACTCCTTCATTTTGCTCAACCCCTCTTTTTGGTTCTTTCCTAGGGCCTCAATTTCTTTATTAATATGATCTTTCATTTCCTCTACACATTCTTTGAGGCCTTTCATCATATTGAAGATCAAAATTTGGAATTCTTCTGTGGCATTTCCTGAAAATCAGTATCTGTGATGTCCCTTGCTGTTGAGTTGTGGGAGTTTATTGGTTCCTTGCTGTTCTTCATTCTCATATTTTCGGAGTTCTCAGTTTGTATTTCTCTTACCTAGGCATCTTCTTCCTCTTTGTGTGAGTCCTGTGTCTATTTGTTATCCCTTTATAATAAGATCAATGCTGGGGGTATATATTTGCCTCTAGCAATCTGTCTCATATAATCAAACTTTTGAGTTTATCCCCCCAGCCTCTTTAACTAGATATAGTTCTTAGTACAGGAAAACAGGAGTCTCTGATTGGCTGCAGGCCTCCATGCTCTCCAGGCCCACACTCTATAGGGCCCGAGACTATGATATTCTGTTCTGTTCAGAGCCTGCAGCCTGCTGGTTGGGATTTAATGCCCCACAGACACCACCGCTGCTCTGCTGATTGTGAGCCCATGAAACTGCAGAATGCTAACCTCTGGCCTCTGTGGCCAGTGGGCTTAAGCTCAGCAGGACTAGCAATTGCTATGTTCTGAGCTTATGGCCTGGTTCACTGAATTTAGATGGCCCCTGGGATACCACCCCTGATCTGCTGGTTATGATCATGAGGACACTGTCAGTCATTGGCATGCATGCCTGGCAGGCACAAACTCTGCTGGCAGAGAGAGTGTTGAGTTCCCAGACTGTACCTGTGATCATGTGAATCCTTGTCAGCTCCTAGCCTCCCTGCTTTTAGGGCCCAAGCTCTGGCAGGGAGAGATTGTACCCTTCTAAGCTCAGAGCTTGGGCGGCTCAGTTATTATCACTGAGCTGCTCTAGGAAGCTGCAATCACATGAGCTATTGTTGGCCTCTGGTGTTAGTGCTTGTAGCACCCAAATATGGCCAGGTGAAAGTTTATAGCTTTCTGAACCTGCAACTCAGTAGGCTGAGTTATTTCACCCCACAGACACCATGGCTTTTTGTCCTGTGGTGATTGCTGGAGACCCTACAGGGACCCCGAATCTAGGACCCCCCCACCCAAATGTTCTTAGAGGCTGTCTGCTAATTCATGTTTCTGCTGTGTCTGACTGTAGCCCCCACCCCAACCTTTGCAGGGATGATTTGCAAAGTCACTGACCTGATGAGTATGTCCATTGCCCTGAAAGTCCCTGTGTCCACACAGAGCAGGCTCCCACTGGGATAACTTGTTAACTCACAGTCTTGATAAGCGCTGCTCTGGTCACTGCAGGCAGAGATGGGTTCAGCTGCAGCCGGAGGATCTTGGTGGGCCATCTGGGTAGTTGGGACTTTGTCAAGCATGGAGAGAAAATCTGACTGCTTTTAATAATGGTCTGTAGTTGCTGGTTGATCAAGATTCTGTTGCTTCTTCTTTGCTGAAATTAGTCTCTGGGAGCTATGGTCCCAGCAGCCACCAGTCCCAGCATGGCCTGGCCAAGACGGCTCTGCTGCCACTGCTCTCTGCTCACCAGGTGAGATTCAGGGAGCTCTTTACAGTCCTCTGCTCTCTCTTCTGCCTCCAATTGCACCGCATTTCAACTGTTGTTGTTTTGTTGAATTTTGGCTGCTTTTCTTTCCTTGTCAAGAAGCAGTCTTCCCGCTGGTTGAATTCTGAGTCTCACAGCACATGAAACACACTGTCTCCCTTTAATAAGTTAATTTTAAAATTAAAGGAAATACAATTCTTTTCCAATGACTTGACATGTTACTATTACCATACTAATTTATGTTATGGTATACTTTTTTATTACAGTGTGACATGGTATATTTAAGTATATGGGAGGTCTAGGTCCCAATATTGTTCTTCTGTTTAGTGTTCTCATAGATACTTTTACATGTTTATTTTCTATACACTCTTCATAATCAATGTGTGCTGCTTGGTATTTCTGATGGGTTTTCATTATATCTATTAATATTAAGTTAACATTACCTTAGAGAAAATTGCCATCTATCTGCTCTTCAGTCATCCTTTCCAAGAACAAAAGATGCTGTATTGCCTTGATATGGCTGTCCTAACTGACAAGTGTAAACTGGGTGGCCTAAAACAACGTAAATATTGTTTCTGAGCTCTGGAAAGCACAAGTCTAAGATCAGGGTGTGGATAGGGCCGTGCTCCTCATGAAGTGTCTGGGGAAGGACTGTTACAGGCCTCTGCCCCAGCTTCTAGCCATTCCTTGGCTAGTGACTGAGTAATTCTAATCTTCCCATTACATCATTCTCATATGTGTCCAAAATACCCATTATATAAGAAAGCTCGTAGTACTAAGTTAGAGGCCCAATGTACTCCAGGGTTACCTCATCTTACTTACACCTGAAACAAACTCTATTTCCAAAGAAAGGCACATTCTGCAGTACTGATGGTTAGGACTTTGATTTATGATATTTTAGGGAGGACACAATTCAACTTGTAATGCTCTGCTTCCCCAAGTCCATGCCCTCACGTGGAACACCCCCAAAGTTTAACCCATTCTAGCATCAACATTATACCCATCAAAAGCCTTGTGAAAATATCCTCTACCTTGGGATGACATGTGAGGAGATGGACATGTTAATTTTCTTGATGGTAAGAACAAGTAATAATTTCACCATGTGTATCAAAGCACCATGTTTTACGCTTTAAATATACACACACACACACACAAAGAAATCTTTCTATGTAAGTTTTTAAATTTTTTTCACCACTAAGTGTCATTCAGAAATTTGAACACAATATAACTACTCACTGTTTTAAAAGGATTGTAGTTATAATTAATTTGAGGCAATATGAACCTTATCAGTTAGTTCAGTCTCATATGACACTTAATAGACTTTAAGAGATGTAATCAGGAAATCGATATAGAGATGGCAGAGGGATGGTGGGAATGCTGGGGAAGAGTGAGGGGAATTCTGGAGCTTCATGAGACCCTCACTGCTGAATCAGTGGAGACTGTTCACAGGGCAGCTTGTGGGACCCCCCACTCCTGAGATGTCACAGCTCAGATACTTGTATCCCACAAATGCTGCCCAAACTGATGTGGGGTGCAAGACCCTGCAATCCCCACATGCTGGTGTTGCTGACAGCTATTGCACCTGCCAGAGACTATCACAAAAAGCTGGAAAAATGAGACCATTTCTTTCTTCCTCCAACTGTCCAGTTTCCCCCAGGGCCTGCATCTCAGAGGCTCACAGGAAACCTGTCGATGAAGGAGTCAGGACAACATCTGCAGACTGAAGCCTGGCAAGTCAGAGGAGACTGCAGCTTAGGAGTGTAAGACACCATCTACACAAAGAAGTCATGACAGACTTCCATGGCAGGGGAACATAATCAGTCTCATTCTAGAATACACGCAGAAAGAATGTCAGAAGAATATGTCTGCAAGATACATGTGGCTGGGATCACTTATTCCTTGATCCCTCTCTCATTCCAACTGCCTGGTCTATGGTGTACCTTCAATAAATATTTGCAGTTTGAAGTCACAATGTGAATTTTAAAGCTTGATTAGCATCAGGGCAATAATGTTATGGTTGAATTTTAAATTGTCTTTGTACCAGTTTGTTTTTAAATTTTTCTATCATGTCCACATTTAAAGTAATAACAAAGCTGGGCAAGGTGGCACACGCTTGTAATCCCACTACTTGGGAGGCGGAGACTGGAGGATCCAGGTTTGGACCAGCCTCAGCTACTTAGTGAGGCCCTCCACAACTTTGTGAGACCCGGTTTCAAAATAAAGTATAAAAAATAGGGCCAGGGGTGTAGCTCGGAGGTAGAACGCCCCTGGGTTCAACCCCCAGTACCACAAAAAAAAGAAAGTAATAACAAACACTTTAAAATTAAGTGCACTATTGAAGCAAAGTAGATGGCAAATGAATAACAGGACAAAGAGTATAATCAGTAATCTAAGGAAGAATAATACACATGAAGATGTGAAGAAAACTTCAATTTTAGTCTGGATCACATTACTATTAGTGTTTTTATCTTTGGCACATTAAATGAACTTTGAGTTCATATATATACAAGGCAGCAATGGAATCAGGACAAGCCATCTGCAGATCAAAGTCCTGGATTAAATGCAATGTGTGTGTGTGTGTGTGTGTGTGTGTGTGTGTGTGTGTGTGTGCCTATGTATGAGTGAAAGATAAGAGGAAAAGTGGTGATATTTCACAAAATATTCTTGAAGTTCCAAGGTGGTACACACACCTGTGCACATACACACTGACATGCACCAATTATGTAAAATGGTAAGAGCCAGATAAAACTAACCTGTAATTCATAGATAAGAATTAAGTACTGGTGATGAAATTAGAGATTGGTGAAGAGTTTGAGTTTTAAAAACAATGCATAAGCCGGGCGTGGTGGCGCACGCTTGTAATCCCAGTACTTGGGAGGCGGAGACCAGAGGGTCCGAGTTCGTAGCCAGCCTCAGCTACTTAGTGAGGCCCTCCACAACTTCGTGAGACCTGGTTTCAAAATAAAGTATAAAAAATAGGGCCGGGGGTATAGCTCAGAGGTTAAACGCCCCGGGTTCAATCCCCGGTACCTCAAAAAACAAAAAAACAATGCATAAGGAAACCCAGAAAAGGACAACAGATATATCTATTAGCTTCTTTAACTCTCTTTAATTGCATTCCTGTTTGGAGCCCCAGTGGGGATTAATCCATAGACAAACTCCCCTGATGGGTGTGGAAACGTCAGGGGTGATGTCACTTTCCTTCTTTTCTTTGCTCACTTAACCCAGCATCATTCATTGTCCCATCTGGATGAGGCTGACTGCATCTTCTCATGGAAGCTCAAAGAGCCTGGCAACAGCGCTGCAGGAACAGGGGGTAGTGTCTATTCTTGACTTGCTCTGCTTCAGAAACATCCTACTAGTATTTTACTATACTTTCTGTTTCCCTAACATCTATTTCTATGTGGAAAAACAAATGTCTTTTTCTTTTGAATGCCATTTTACACAAACATATTTAGTATAACATATTAGGACATGGGTTTTTTGATTCCAATTATTTATGTGCAAAACAATATATATTCTTTCTGTATTATTGGGTGATGAATAATTTGGGAAGTTTTGTAGAGGAAGTGTGACTGATTTTTCTTTAAATGGGATTATTCCTAAATTAGAAAATACTAGAGGCAAATATCTTGGTTATATTTCTGTTTCACTGATGAGATGACATACTGTGGAGGGAGGACTTTGTCCTCAAGAGGACCAAGGCAGAGTGAATGCTGTAGTCTGCACTTAGTTTGAGACATGAGTCCCCACCAGGGTAGCTGATACCCCAAAACCTTGGGTTTTTTTATTTTAAAGCTGAAAATGAGTATATACCTCATATGATCCTGGGAAAGATCTGGAAAATCTGCACTAGAACTGTCAAACCCTCTAAATCTGAATTATCCTCCCTGAGATTTAATTCAGATGGTAGGAGCTGAAAGAGAGTGAGGATAGAACAGCCTGTATGAGACAGAAAAGAGACCAGACAATCAAGATAGCTCTGCTTTACAGAGCTGCCAGCCTCAAATAAAATTCCATATTGTTTTGCCACTATTACTAGTGATTGTCCAATTTAAACATGCACTTAGCTGTTTACAAAAAAATCAACCAATTGGATAGAGAAAATAAGAATGAACACGGAGGTCAGTGCATGGTCCAGACCCAGGGTTCTGTCATCTGTCTAGGGTACAGCATCAGCTGTTGGTTGTGGCTTGGTACCAGTGACCCTTCACCAAAGCACACAGGTTTCCCCAGTCCCACCCATGAGCCCTCAGACTCTCTGGCCAAAGCAAACAGCTTCCACGTCTTCCACCTTCCTGATTACTTCACTGGTCTTTGCCTCACTCTGACCACAAATACAGATTAGATCTGCAAGTGCATTTTGGGGTTTATTGGACTGTTTATAAACCTTGCACAAAGCTCAGCTTCCATCTGCCAGTGCAGCTGGGAATATAGAAGTGTTATAATTTTTAAATGCAGTATGTCCCAGATTTGATATTTATGTTAAAGCATCAAATTTATTTGAAGTTTTGCCTACTGCATTGGAATCCCATTACTTAGAAATGTTAATAGGTCAAATATTTTAACTAGTATTTAGAATTATAAGAATAGAAAATGTATTTAAAACTTGAAAATTCTTCCTGAAATATGCTTGCATTGTAACAACTGCTAAAGTGTTCCAGAAAGAGGAGACTATTTACTTCCTTTTGATAAGTATCATTTAAAAATTGAAACAGTTTAATTTCCTCAAGAGAAAATGTAGAAGAGATTACTACTGACCTTGAGAAATACCATTTATATTTTGTTTCTGCTAATCTTTCTCATTTATTTTATACCTACTTTAACACTGTACTTTAAATCACACTTACATAACTTATTTTCCCTGAACAAATTGTGTCCTACATAGGTGTAATAAAGTTTAATTTGGTGTGTGTGTGTGAGTGTGTGTGTGTGTGTGTGTGTGTGTGTGTGTGTGTGTTTTACTGGGAATGGAACCCAGGGGCATTCTACTTTTGAGCTACACTCCAAGCCCTATTTTATTTTGTTTTATTGTTTTATTTTGAAACAGGTCTGTCTAGGTTGCTGAAGACCTCACTAAGAAGCCAGGCGTGGTGGCGCACGCTTGTAATCCCAGTACTTTGGGAGGCAGAGACTGGAGGATCCGGGTTCGCGGCCAGCCTCAGCTCTCTCTGTCTCTCTGTCTCTTTCTGTCTCTCTCTGTCTCTCTCTCTCTACTTAGTGAGGCTCTCTGCAACTTCGTGAGACCTGGTTTCAAAATAAAGGATAAAAAATAGGGCCGAGGGTGTAGCACGGAGGTAGAACACCCCTGGGTTCAATCCCCGGTACCGCAAAAAAAGAAAAGACCTCACTAAGTTGCTGAGACTGGCCTTGAACTTGTGATTCTCCTTTCTCAACCTCTCAAGTACTAGGATTACAGGCATGTGCCACCATTCTTGGCTTTAATTTGCTTTTCATTCATCTTCAGTATCTAACACAGAGGGAAGCTGTGAGTAGCATGACAGAGGGGGGAAAACAGTGAATTATGGATCAGAGACATTTCAGTGTCCAGTTGCCCCAATAATGTGGCAGGCCATGAAGCAGGTAATATTTACAAAAACAAAAGCCTTGTCTGATAATGGCAGTGACCCTCTAAATCCCAGTTATCCTCCCTGAAATTGAGTGCCAGTGGTAGGAGCATAAGGAGAAGAACTTGGAGAAGCATAGACAGAAAGGAGGCCAGAGTCTCAACAAAGCTCTGCTGACCAAGATCAAGATCAGAAATACATGTTATGGATATATTTATAAAAATACATATGCAAAGTTCATATAGATTTATATAAAATAAACATTAATGCATATAAGTTGAGAGTGCATAAATTACCAAATCCAAATGCTTAACTGTTTACATAGATACCAAAACAGGTAAACTGAAGTGATGTTATCTTATGTCGGGAGACATTAGCAGCAATGGGTTAGTTTTGCTAAATAATGAATGTAGATAGAGAAATAACTATGTGTGTTGACTCACTGGAACTGGCACCCTCCAGCACATTCACTTCTATGCTCACTTAACCCCCACACCTGAGGGCAAACATTCTCTCATCCTCTGTATGTGCAGAGTGGATGGAGGAGTAGAAACTGGGTGCCCAGTTACAGGCCCTGCCCCGTGCCCTGGGGTCTCTATGGGGCTTTCTGTGCACAGGACCCCCTCAAGGTCAGAAGGATTGGCTGGGTTTTTCTCCACAAAACCACAGAGACCCACAATATTGTTTGGCGGGAGGAGCAGAGGTTCAAATGTTAGGCTGGGATTATTTTCAAATGATGTTTCAGTTACTTTCTAAAACTTTATTGTATGGAATAAACCTCTTACATTTTTTAAAGAGCCTAGTTAACTCCTTAAATTTGAAAGGTTAATTTAGTTCAGACTTCTATAACAAAAACATAGGAATAAGGTGTTCTATTTCTCTTTTTATTTCAATGATTTACTATTTGTGTTTGCACAGGGGAGTGAGTTTTCAGATTTCCCATACTGGTTGATAAACAACATTATCTATCAAGAAACCTCATGACTTTTAAATGCAGGAACTTCAGAATGAATTATCAATTCTTTTAACTCAGAGTTGTGAATTCTTAGTTTTCTTTTCTATTTTTCCCTGTAGTACCGGGATTGAACCCAGGGGCATTCTACCTTCGAGCTACAACCCCAGATGTTTTATTTTTTGTCTTAGAAACAGGGTCTTGTTAGGTTGCTGACCATTTCACTAAGTTGGTGAGGCTGTCCTTGAACATGCAATTCTCCTGTCTCAGCTTTCCATATACTGGAATTAAAGGTGTGTGCCACCATGCCCAGCTGAATTCTTAGTTTTCTAGTAAATTCACAGAATTACAAATAATTTACACACCCCAAAACTACAGGCCCATGGGACATCCTTTGGTCAGCATAATCAGCTTTATACACACACACACATCATGCATTTCAGAGGGTGGCATTACATTTACGTGAAGCTTTCTTGGTGGCCTAGGTGAAACCCCATGGACATCGCCCCCTGGATGACCAACCACACAGGATGGTCAGATTTCCTCCTGGTGGGACTCTTCAGTCAATCCCAGCACCCAGCTCTCCTT
This sequence comes from Glis glis, assembly GCA_004027185.1. Lineage (NCBI taxonomy): Eukaryota > Metazoa > Chordata > Mammalia > Rodentia > Gliridae > Glis > Glis glis. The sequence goes on from PVJS01016067.1 coordinate 37,545, forward strand.
TGTGTGGTCATTTTTGTGGTGTTTCTGATGGCCTTGTCTGGAAATGCCACCCTGGTTTTTCTGATATACTCTGACACACACCTCCACACCCCCATGTATTTTTTCATCAGCCAGTTGTCTCTCATGGACATGATGTACATTTCTGTCACTGTGCCCAAGATGCTCCTGGACCAGGTCATGGGTGTGAAGACCATCTCAGCCCCTGGCTGTGGGATGCAGATGTTTCTCTACTTGACACTAGTAGGTTCAGAATTTTTCCTCCTGGCGGCCATGGCCTATGACCGCTACGTGGCCATCTGCCATCCACTCCGCTACCCTGTCCTCATGAACCACAGGGTGTGTCTCCTCCTGGCATCCGGCTGCTGGCTCCTGGGATCAGTGGATGGCTTCATGCTCACTCCTGTCACCATGACCTTCCCCTTCTGCAGATCCCGGGAGATC
>PVJS01016068.1:0-11069 GCA_004027185.1 Glis glis
TCTCTCTCTCTCTACTTAGTGAGTCCCTCTGCAACTTCGTGAGACCCGGTTTCAAAATAAAGTATACAAAAATAAGGCCGGGGGTGTAGCACAGAGGTAGAACGCCCCTGGGTTCAATCCCCGGTACCGCAAAAAAAAATAAATAAATAAAAAAATAAAAGACTATCATGCCTTAACAATGGGATTCTGAATGATACTTATCAAAATATTTAAGTATCTTATAAATCATTAAGATTAAAGTGTTATTTAGTAGGCCAGTACTAAGTGCATATATATGTATATAATATAATATAAAAATATATTTTTTTCAATTCAAATTTGAAATACAGAGTTCAAGAAACGATAACATTGTCCAACCATATAGGCATAGTTAACTTTTATTAATTTACTTTCTCACTAAGTTATTAGAAAGTATAAAAATAATATCTAATTCAATTTATGGAACATTCACCATAGAGACAATTCTGAGGAGCGAACTCAGACAAACCAGGACAATTAACATCCACTGATTGCCGAGCACATGGCAAGCACTACACGTCTTCACACGCACCATCTCTGTTTAGAGGAGGCCAGGTGCTATGATGTCCTTCTATACAAAGAAACCTAGTTTCAGAAAGATCAAGTAACTAGCCCAAGTTCACAATTCACAGAAGCAGGAATTGAGTACATGTCTTCTTTGAACTTTCAAGTTCCATGACTTCAATATATAACCATAACATGCCTCAAGAAAATTTAGGGGCTCAGAGTATAACTCAGTAGTAAAGCATGTGCTTAGCATGTGCAAGACCCTGGGTTCTATCTACAACATCAAATAAATAAGTAAATAAATAAACTCAGAGAGAAAAATAAGAAAGAATGAAAGAAGGAAAAGACTCCTTTGGTCTTTTTTCAAGTAAACTAATAGCAAGACAATATTTTGCACAATATGTATTCTTATTATATTTAATGTCATAAAACTTCATGATATAATTGCTATTATCTGTTTTTAATTTGATTCATCACTATCAGCCCTTCACTTCAAACCCATCTCTCTTACATCATAAAACCTCAATGAGCTTAAATCAGATAATTTAACCCACATACCTTTTTGCTATTGCATGTGTGGTATAAGACAGATCAAACATGTCATCTAGGAACTTTGATTACAAGTCAAGTTCTCAGAAACAACAAAAACCTTAGTTTTATTCAGTGAAGAAACATGAATTTACCTGAAAATAGTATCTTAAAAACAGTTAAAAAACATTTTCATATATATATATATATGTATATATATGTCTTATATATATGTCTTGACATGCACTTAGAGGAGGCCAGGTGCTACGTCCTTCTATACAAAGAAACCTAGATTCAGACAGATCAAGTAACTAGCCCAAGTTCACAATTCACAGAAGCAGGATATGAGTACATGTCTTCTTTGAACTTTTTGAACATATATATATATATATTCAATATATATATATATATATATATATTCAAAACAGATAGGTATTGGCCCAATGTCTTAAAAATACTGGGCTCTAGTGTTGTGAAAATCTAGGCTTTTTCGTTATGAAGATCCTCCACATCCTCAAAATGGTTGCTCATTCTTCAGGTACAATAGTTGTGCTTAAGGAAAGAAAGAGAAGGGATAGCATCACCCCCTGGTTTTCCACTTGTGACGAGAAAGCAAAACTTTTCCTGGGCACATTCCCAGTCAACTTCATCCTATGTCTAATCACTAGAGCTGTGTGATTTCTCCAGCCCTAGGCAGCAAGAAAGGCAGAAAACAGGAGGGTTTCCATTTCCAGGCACTGTAGAAAAAAACAGTAATGGGAAAAGGGAGAGGTAAGAGGATATGTGTGGTCCTACTACAGTGTTTACCAAAAGAACTATTCAAGGGAGATTTTTTAAAAGTATATTTAAATATTTCTGTATAGCTCATATTTTTAAATAATGAGATCACATCTTTTTCTTAAAAATGAATGAAATCTTTCTTTAGAAAGAAGTTAGGGTTTATTGTTGCTAATGTGATGACACTAAGATATATTGGCAAATGCTCTTAATATGCAAGAAAACATGGCAAGAATTTTAAAAAACTCTTTCAAGTATAATGTATTACTATTATAATACCTAACTATGCAATTAATCAATTAATCTGTTTATGGTTACAAAACAGTTGTAGCATAATGAATTACAGTTAAAACTAATTTTTTTTAAAAAGAGAATAAATTTCCTTTTGGCTCCCAGTATTATTCTTTTTTGGTGCAAAGGATTCATTTCACAGACATGTTCCTGTAGGGAAAATAATTGACAGAGAATTGAAATATGTATTCTTAGGTTCAGAGAATAAAAGTTAGAAATATATTTTTAAAATAAGGGAGTCATGAGAATATCTTTGAAATGATACATGTCAAGTAAATAACTGAAATTTAAATAACTCTGTACCTTTATAGAGTTCAAATTCTTTTTATCTATTTTCCTTATTGCCTGAAAATTACTTGGAAATTTAAAAATGCAGCTATTTCTGCCCATTAAATCAGGGATACAAGAAAATAATATCCATTTGTTTGAAAGCGTTAATGTGTCCTTAATCCTAGCCACCTTTGATCCTGAAAAGGATTGGATTCTCTGTGACTTCTCACCAGCGATAAAAGAAGTAAAACTGAAGCAAAAACATCAAAGATGAAGTACAAAGAAAAATTACTTATCCTAAGTTACACAGTGACAACTAATTTATTCATTAAGTTTCACCATGCATCGTCTATATTCTAGCTGTTGGAGACACAGAGTTGAAGAAGGGGATACCAGAGGGTAACTTACTTGGTGGCCATTACAGGGGCCTTTCAACCTTATTTTTTCAGACCATTTAGGTCTTTCACAAGATGAAGGTCCAGAGCAGACTCTGGAGGCCACCTAGTACAAGCTCGGCAATTTAATTTCTCTAGGGAGCAAGAGAGCAGACCTATCCTACATTGAATGGTCATTGAAACTACATTCTGTGCAATGAGCCAAGCATGTGAAAAGCTGGTACCGTGTACCCCATGCAGAATAAACAGCATTTACTGAACACCCCACTTATGGAATGTGATAGTTAATCTAGGTTGTCAACTTGACCTGATCATGACACACCCAAGATTATGTGATTTTGGGTGTGTAACAGCAGATTAAACAGAAAGCCCTGCCCTTAATGTAGGCAGCAGGATTCTGATAGGTGCGGACTTAGATAAAAGAGGGAGAAGCCGCGTAGAGTGCGTGCGACTCTTTCCAAGGAAAACGCATCTGCTCTCGCCTGAGATCGTCAGCCGCCGGCTTCGCCTTTCTCTGAAGAGCTTCTTGATCTTCTGGGCCCCCAGCCCTTGGAACTGAAACTTCACCATCGTTTCTCCGAAGAGCTTCCTGATCTTCACGTCTTGGACTGGGACTGAATTAGTGGTTGCTCTGATCCTAAGACTCCAGCTCTTAGACCGTTTGACCAGCTGCTGGTTCCTCTGACTCTCCACATGCAGTCAGAACCTGGGACTACATTGCTTCAAACTGTAAGCCCATCTGATAAATCCCCTTTTCAAATATACTCATTCTGTGAATTCTGTTAATCTAGTGAATCCTAATACATGGAAGAACATATGCGGTTCTTGGAACACAGGAAGCCCAGGGTGATGGAAGCATATTATTCTGAAGAAAAATATGAATTGAGATCTGAAAATAGGCCAAGGCCAAATAATACAGATCACTAGAGTGCATGGTAAGGAGGTTGGATTTAAGCTAATAAACAAATGCGAAAAGAGATTTGATGATAAACCCTTCATAGATTGGCCATGTGTGGTGGTACACGCCTGTGATCCCAGTACTTGGGAGGCTGAGACAGGAGGATCACAGGTTTGAGGACAGCCTCAGCAAGTAGTGAGACTCTCATCAACCTAGCAACACCCTGTTTCAAAATAAAAATAAAATAGAGCTGGGGGTGTAGCTCAGAGGTAGAATGTCCCTAAATTCAATCTCCAGTACCCCCCACACACACACACACAAAGAATAGATTCAGTAAATAGAAGAAGGAAAAGCAATCAGCAAACCAAGGTTGGGCACTATGAAGACAACTAAGATAAAACTATGTCACAGAAGTTACTGGAGGAGAGAGTTCCAGATGGGGTCTGATCACTATATCACCCAACATTACAGGCACACATGGAGGTCATTCCATTTACCCATTTGTTGAGAACAGTTTCAATAAATTAGTGAAAAGACAGAAGTCATATTGTAGAGAGGTAAAAATAGTTTATTAGTGAAAGAATTCAGACAACTACATTTTGGAAGTGAAGGGAATAATAGAACCAACAGTGGAGAGAGACCACTCACATGGAAATGATGCTAAAATTGTTGGGATATGGAAATTTCAGTGTGAATATAGGTAAAGATATAAGAGCTAGTGGAAAAAAAAAAGAGACTGAGGATGTAAGCAAGACTGATTTTAGAGGAGGCACAAGGGGATGGGATCTAATTCAGAGATTAGTTACCTAGTCCAAAATTCAAGGAAACAAGATTGACAGTCCCTTTTAAAGAATTAGAAAAAGCTAGGACTGTTCACAGTTGATGGTCCCCAAGCAGGACAAAGGGTCTAGTAAAGCAACAGTGAGCACATGGCTTGAGGATTTGAGGACAAAGATAAACAGGGAAAACCTAGTCTATGAACCATCAGTCTCCCTCACAAGATGAAAAAGAATAGTAAAGTCACAGTATGAATCTGAGTAAGGTTGGATAGCATGAATCACACAACAGAAGAAAAAGATCTAAACTTAGTGGGAAGACATTTACTTTCCCCCAACTGCAAAGGGGATAAATCTTTTGATGAACACCTACTCCAAAAGATACTGAAGTAAAATAGTCTGTTCGTTTCCAGATAAGCCAACTCTTATCACATTTTCTAAGACAGCTTTGAACTTTCTTCTATCATTCTTTAAACCAGCATTTTGTTGTTATAAAAAGATCTCAACACTAGTTAGAAGCTTATGAATTCAATTTCTACAGGTCATAATACATTTTCCAAATGTGTAACTGACATTACCACTGCTTGTTTAATTAAAATTATTTATTTTGCCTGTTTATTACTGACAGAAAACAGGTTAAGTTTTCTCATAGTGAATTTTTGTCAACAAGTTCCTCTAAAGTTTCTTCAAATTCAAAAATCATGGTCTGTGTTGCCTATCCAATAGTAACTGTTGAATGTTTCAATCAGATATAAGACATTTAAAAAATCTTTTAAAGTGTAGAATTTCATCTACTTTCTTAATACTTCAATCATATAGGTGAGATCAGGTCAAAATCATGATATTCCTCTCTCTCAGTTTCTATCTCTTTGTAGCATGCTGCTATCATGCTTAAACTGGAAAGAAATAAAGAAAAAAAAGACATCAAAAACAGTTCTTTTAGCACCTTCAAATCTGTAAGCTTAATCAATTAATTCAGCTTAATTTCTTCCTGGGACTCCTTGACCAGGTTGTTGGATGACATCCTACTGGAAAAGGCAGCCTTTTTCGGTAATGCGGACACCATGGTCTTTACTTTGTTCAGCTTCTCCCGGGCCATTTGGCATTTTTTCAGGCAGTTTCCACATAGATCCTTCTCCTCTACCAGGTACAGACTCTCCTGCCTCTTGATGGAATCTACGAACGTTTCGGCTTCGCCCGGCTTTGGAAAGGGGTTCCGCTTTACGTTGAGCTTCTTCAGCTTGGGGAGCTTGGAGATGCTCTTCGGGATGGCGTTCAGTAGGTTGTCGTGGAGCCCCACTTCATGGAGCTCCTTCAGAGAACCCAGCGTGGTGGGCACGCTGTCCAGGTGGTTCAAGCCCAGATTCACGGTGCGGATATTCTTGAGCTGGTTCAGCTCCACGGGCAGCCCGTTGGTGGTCAGCTTGTTGTTGCTGACGTTGAGGTAGATCAGGGTGGTCATCTGGCCCAGGGACTTGGGGAGCTTGTCGATATAGTTGCTGTGCAGGTCCAACCAGCGCAGGTTCTGGAACTTGGCGATCGATTCAGGGATCTTGCGGATCAGGTTCCGGCTAAGATCCAGCTCGTCCACATCGCTGAGTCTCAGAATACACTTGGGAAACGTGGTGATCCCCATCTTGCTCAGGTCAAGGCGCCTCTTCCCATCGAAAGTCACTTTAATGCAATTCTTGGCCATATGGAGGGTGAGCTTCTTGCCCTTGGCGCCTTTCCCGCCTGAGGCCATGTTCTTTAACTTAAGAAGTGTGTTTGAAGGCTGTTAATTGTTGTTGTTGTTTCCAATTGGATGGTGACCAGTTTGAGGAAGAAATCACAGGAAACTGCTAAAAGGCAGTCTTCACCAACACAGTGATCAGGAACTGGGAAGCCCAGCAGGGACCATGGCCTTCTGGGAGGTCGCCGAGGCCTTTCCCGGGCTCTGGGAGGTCGCCGAGGCCTTTCCCCGGCTCTGGGAGGTCGCCGAGGCCTTTCCCCGGCTCTGGGAGGTCGCCGAGGCCTTTCCCCGGCTCTGGGAGGTCGCCGAGGCCTTTCCCCGGCTCTGGGAGGTCGCTGAGGCCTTGCCCCAGCACTGCCAGGCTTAGCGCTCCAGGTGTGGTCCAGCCGCCTGGACCTCTCCACAGAATAACAGGGCAGCAGCAGCAGCAGCAGGAGCAGGACGTCACTGCGCATGCCCAATACGTCATCGCGCAGGCCCCGCCCCCGTGCCACTCAAGGGGTGAATTTCATTAATTTTTTTTTAATCTTGAGTTTGTGAAGGCGCCCGTAAAAGCTATATGGGCTTCTGGTGCTGAGGACTTTCAAGCAAGAGCTTACAAGTCCCAGTTGCAGTACTTCTCCTCTGATCACCTTATCAGAAAGCCTGAATTCTTTAGAACTCTCTGGAATGAGTGGAGTTTTCATCATTGTTGGAGTGTATTTCTCAGGCGTTCTTACGGTCCATTGTCAATGACAAAGGAGGGAATAGGCCAATGGTTAAGTACATGGGCTTTAGTTTTAGAAAACATCTGGGTGAAAGTCGCCTTTATACAAGTCACTTTATCTGTCTGGACTATAGTCTCATCTATAAATGGAGATAGACGTACTACTCACATTACTGTTGTCTCTAACATTAAAGGAGTCGATATTAGTGGGCTGTATAACACAAGACAGAGGACATACTAAATCTTAAAGAAATGGCAGCAACTACTTTTCTATTTATGCATCTGCTCTTAATCTCATTCCTTAATACTCTCGCTAAGCCTCAAAATGCATTCACAGCTCCATCCAGAAACTGCAACATTATTATGGTATTGATTAAATGAATTCTGTTTTTTACATTGCCAAGAGCAAAATAGCCCTCCCCAAATAATTTTATATGAAGGCCCATGTGATTCTACAAACAGATATTTGATGAAGCATAAGGAGTCAATAATAATTCCCTTAGAATAAAGGACAATTCAGAGTTACTCTCTTCTTAGATTCTAGTCATGCTGTTATTTGACTTTTCATTTTAGTATCTCTGAATTTAAGCCTTTCAACCTAAATATTTATTTTCTCTTTTAAGCACAGACCTTTGCTCAACAAAGTAAAAAATAATCTATTAATGCAAATGTTCAAAGAGTTTATTTTCTCTTGGCATTAGAGTCCTTAAACAGAATGTCAATATTTAATTATTATGTAATATAAATTAATTGTCATATGGCATTTAAATATGTCAAAAAGAATAAAAATACATAAATCCAATGTTTTAAAATGCGGGAAAGAAAACCACATAGAGAAAGAGGTCGAGGATAGTGCCCCATTCACTATGTGAATTTAGGCAAAGCTCTCGAGTCTCAGAAGCTGACTTACCTAAAGTGAATAAAGATTAAGCTTCAAATCTGCCTTATAGGTCCTAGGAGAAGCCTGAAAAATGTATTTACCCTTAGATTTTAACAAAATCTGTAAAACTTATTTTAACTGAAATTGGTTACAATTGCTGTCTTTTCTTCACACTGACTTCTGTCACACCTTCTCTCATGTCAGCTGGCACTACAGTAGTTTAAACACTTCAGAAATATGGTTAAGGGTAAGTTGAATTAGGAGTCCTCTAACTGGTTATGTGGAAATGATTTTAAGTAACTTCCATTTCGTTAGCAACCCCCATATAAAAATGGCTCACAAGAACATTCCTACTGACCATTGGCCCTACTTAGCTTTGTAACACAAAAGCATGGATGTAAGATGCTGTCATGATTTAAATGAACCCTTTGGCACCCAGCACTAAAAGGAGAGGTCAGTGCAAGCAAGGCTAGAAATGAATGGAGCTAGAAGCAAACCTATAAAAAATTATTTAATTGATCAAACATTCAATGTAATACTGAAAATTGACATTTCATCAACACCTAATAAGTAATAAAGATATCTCTTGTCAAGAATATACTCAACCAATACTCAACCAATGCGGCATGCACAATTATAAGTGTGTGTGTATGTGTGTGTGTGTGTGTGTGTGTGTGTGTGTGTTGGGGTATAGAAGTTGAGCAAATGAGGATTTATTAGAATCACTTTGCTAGTCACAAAGCAATACTGCAAAAAGTGAATGCATCTGGGTGTAAAGTCACATATTTTATACATATTAATAATAAAAGTATACTTCAATCTATCACCTAGGGGGAAGGCTACATTATCTATTTCTCTGTAGAAAATAATACAAAACAATTGAAAGAGGCATTATAATAGTTTTGTAGGGATGTCATAACAAAATACAAAAATCAAGGGGCTTAAACAATTGAAATTCATGTTTTCCACGTTCTGGAGGCTGGATACTTCACAGTGAGGTGTCAGGAGTTTGGGGTTCTCCTGAGGCTTCTCTCTCTGACTTGCGGTTGACCATCTTCTCTCTGTTCGCACACAGTCATTCCTCTATATAGGCACATTCCTAGACTAATATGTTCATTATACATCCTAATCTCTTCTTTTCATAAAGATCCAGTTAGATTAGATTAGCATCCACCCTAATAGCCTTATTTGAATTTATCTCTTTAAATGCCCTATCTCAAAATGTCATATTCTGAGGGCAGAAGACTAGGGCTTGAAGAACAGCAATTGGACCCCTATCAGGCACTGAGACAATACAACCAAACTCTGTAGTTAAAAAGGTTAAAAAAGATATATGTTAGCCCATTAGTAATTTTCAAAAATACTTTATGTTGCTTTTGTGATATTTCTGACATTTGTCATTTTTTGGTTGGAATTTATTTTCTCATATGAATATTCACCTTTATACATAATTTTGTATTTATAATTTATTTTGTATTATTCTTTAAAGGAGCCCACTGATATTGGATGCTATAGAAAACCAAGTCCATGCTTAGTATGTGGGAGGCCCTGGGTATGATTTCTAGCACCAAAAAGAAAAAGAAAAAAGGAAAAAAGGAAAAAAAAAAGAAAAGAAATCCAACCTTTAGATTTAATGTCTTAATAGAATGCCAGAGTTCCATTGATCATTCTTGAAATCTGAAATCATTTTGACATTGAAAAATATGCAGGCAATTTCAATGCAACACATCTGCATTTTGACAAGAAATAATCATCACCAAAATGCCATATATTGAAACCGTTTCCAAGGCCAAGGGGGGAAAAAGAAGTTTTTGGTGTTATCACTTCTGATATTCAATTATCCTTAAAGTCTAGACATTAAGCACTTTTTTGTATTATATTATTTTCATGTCTTGTTTCTATATACATAAAGGTCATATGCAGGAAGTTTTGAAAATACCAATTAGGAAAATTTTGCCTAGAGACAATAGCAACATCTACATGAGCTTGACTTTGTCAAGAGTAAAGTACACATGACATTTTTATATTTATGTTAAATCTATACATTCTTTAATGGGACACTAATTGTATTAATCATATATAAAGCTTTCTTGGAACATGAGCATTCCTCTGGGTATGATCTGAGTTTCGCCTCAGAGCTAAGTAGATAGAATGCAGAAGGGGCAATAAACGAAATGATCTAAAGGTCTGGCTCATTCGACAGCCAGCAGAATAAGAAGGGAAATTGGGCTTTCAATTTATAAATTCCTCATGTTTTGCACTTCAAGAAACCCCCTAACTTACATTCATTCAGGATTCTATCATTTAACATTTAATTTCATGTTTGAAGTCACATAAAAGTAATGAAGCTTGTCAAGCAATCTCACTTTGAATATTCCCTGATATGCTGAGAATTTAGGTCAGACTTGCAGGTGTAAATGCTTCTCTTGTTTCATAATAATCACAGTTCACCTTCACTCAGCAATGTGTGAAGTAAAATATTCTGGGTTTCCTGGGAAAAGCTACTTGTTTTTGTCTTTGTTTTGTGGAACTGTGAATTGAAAACAGGGCATTCTACCTTTGAGCTACACCCCCAGCTCTTTTTTTTTTTTATTTTGAAACATGATCTCCCTAGGTTGATGGGAGTCTTGCTATGTTCAAGGCTGCCATCAAACCTGCGATCTTCCTGTCTCAGCCTCCCAAGGACTGGAATTATAGGCGTGAACCACCATTCCTGGTGGAAAAGCTACTTGGAAAAGCTTAAAGAAATTAACAGTTCAGGGTAGATAACTGCAATATTATTTTTCTAAATTTAAAACTCATGAGACTTCTTAATTGAGATCTGGATTTCTACCTTCTGTGATCTAATAACAACAGTGGGGAAAATTTATAATATCCCACATAGTTATAGATTAAAACAAATCAGTTGGCAAAATTCAAGGCCAAAGATATGATCGGCTGGGTATTTAGAATCACAGGAGGGGAGAGAAAGGCATGGCTATCATGTCACTCCATTAATTCTCTTCTATTTCCTCACTGGAACTCCCCTCAAACAGATCTACCTAAAAAGCAAAAATATGCTATTCACTTTTATCTTAATCTAAAATAACAACTGCTAGGTATCTTAAAGGTAGTTCCTATTAATTTGGGGATCAATTATTTATCTACCCTGAGTTTTTTGAAGTTCTTGCCCCCCTATTTCTCAGAGAACAATCAATAGTACAGATTTTGGCATCTTGAAGTATGTCTTTATACTCTGAACCATCCTTCTAACAAGCTTCAGTTGCAAGGAACTGGACAAGAGGAGAAGAT
>PVJS01016068.1:11169-38086 GCA_004027185.1 Glis glis
TTTTTTTTTTTTTTTTTTTTTTTTTTTTTTTTTTTTTTGCAGAACCGGGGATTGAACGCGGGGGCGTTCTACCTCCGCGCTATGCCCCCGGCCCTATTTTTTTATACTTTATTTTGAAACTGGGTCTCACGAAGTTGCGGAGGGCCTCACTAAGGATAGAGAGAGAGAGAGAGACAGAGACAGAGACTGAGAGCTGAGGCTGGCCGCGAACCCCGATCCTCCGGTCTCTGCCTCCCAAAGTACTGGGATTACAAGCATGCGCCACCACACCCGGCTCTCACATTTCCTTTTAATTGAGACATTTAGGCTTTCTTTATACTACCTTGGAGACATTCTTACTCTTTCCACATTAAGCAATTAAAAACAAAGGTGGCACGTTCCTGTAATTAAAGTACTTGGGGGGCTGAGACAGGAGGACTGCAGGATCAAGGACCGCCTCAGCAATGTAGCAACTCTCAGCAACCTCAGACTCTGTTTCAAAAACCAAAAATTTTAAAAGGGGGGATGCTGGGGGTGTAGCTCAGAGGTAGAATGCCCTTGGGTTCAATCCCTAGTACCAAAAACAAACAAACAAACAAACTAAAACAAAGGGGCCAAAATACAGTTGAGTGTTAATTCTGAGTTTAGGGTAGAAGAAGAACAAGTTTTTGGTCTTCCATGTGGCATCCAGAGTGTATAATGAATGTCTTTCATGAGTTAAATATAGCTCAGACCATCATCTTCAAAATATAATTTTTTGCCCTGAAACATATGACTTTTCTCTCTTCCTTAACTCAAACATGATCTGTGTACCTACATGTAACTATCACTATGAACTACATTATTATGTGAGACTATAATGCACCAATAAAAGTATTAAAATTTAAAAACCTTAAGAAAAGGACTTTGGAGCATAAATATCTATGAGAACAAAAGCATTGATTGAAAAAAAAGTTGAACTAAAATTAAAAAGAAATTCATGATTCCAATGAAGAAGATACCATCTGTGCTTCTTGTCACATTATTTCTATCCTCAAATTTACATATTGTATTTACAAATGTTTCTGTTCTCAGGTTAATTTTAAGAGCTCAAGTTGGGTATTTAAATGTTTGAATAAAACATAACTAAATAAATATGACAACACAAATCTTGGATGTTAAATGCATATAATGACTATCGAATTTTTCTCTTGAGTCATCTGACAATACTTGGGTTCAGTTCCATCTGTCTAATACCCCACTAGACACACCTAGTTTATTGTCCAGCCAGCACCTCACAAATTTCATTACATTTCATTCTGTAAAAACATACTGGTTTACATTTCCTTTACTTTAACCAAGATTATCACAATCCTTCCAGTTATTTAGAACACATCATAGCAACAGCATCCGCTCATTCATCTCTTTCATTTCCAACTAAGTTCTAAAGACACTACTTTCTAAAATTGCCTATTAAGCTAATCTAGGTTCTCGTCATTCCCATCTCGATTACTATAAGAAACTTTTAATTCATTTTTTATGCTTCAAAGTCCACTTTTCTAATATAGTCATAATTTTTCTATTTTATCACTTTCATCATGGCATTCCATTATCCTGGATCAAATCCTTCAGCAATTCACTATCACCTATGGAAACAATCTTAAGCTTTCTACTCTGTTATCAAGGATAACAGTGACTCTTAAATGTATCTCCTAATAAGCCCTGCCATTATAATCAGAATGGTCTCCTTGAGTTGTGCAAACAGCTTTAGATTTCTTGTTTACTCTTTTTCTCTTCCACACTCCATACCCTGCACAAAGAGTTCTCTCTAACTTTCTTACTGCTTGCTGGATTTTTACTGTTCAAGAGTCAATCTTATTTTACCCTTTTCATTGATATCTTTTCTTTACCATTCCTGTCATCAGAAGTAGAATAGTAGAGGAGAGAACAAATACCCTGAGTTGTCAGGCAACTTTGAAATCAACCCCTGGCACTGCCATCTATCCACTGTGAAGCACAAACTCAATCCTTGAACCTTGGCTTTATTACCTGCAACATGGGGGACAAGACAGCCAAACTCCATGGCCGGTGAGAAGTAAATGACACATTGCCTGTAAAAATCTAGAATGGATGAATGACCTTATTTGGGAATCAATTAAATATTAAGCCCATACTTCTAAATATAATCATAAGGTAGATGTTAAAATTATGACCTTGACTCTTTAAATGATCCCTAAGTCTTCATTAAACAAAAATGAAATCTCTATAGCATTCTTTTATTGCAGCCCATACATTATGTACTTTAATAATCTCTACTTGGTATATATGCTACATTTAGCTACAATGTTTTATTAATAGAAACAAAAAATAACAATCCCTTCAAATGGCATACCCCCAAATAGAGTTTAATATATCTAACAGTTGGGAAATGAGTATGAGGCTTTTAATTGAGAAAGCTTTGAATGAATAATTTCTCACCATCCTTTTAGTATCAGAATTCCTCTCAGTAAAACAAATCACAAAGAGAAGGACATTTTTAAACATCCAAGAAAACATTCCAAGCATCATCTGTGGCTTGTTCAAGACACGCCTGCCCTACAGGATAAAGCTGAGCTGGGAGGAAGTTTGCACCATTGAACAGGCAGGAAGACGAGCTTCTGATTCTAGTGTTCAAGCTGTAAGAGGCACAGTGGTACTTGGGTTAGCCCCATTTGGAGAAATCATGAGGAACTGATGAGGAAAGAAAGGCAGAGACTAAAGAGTACTGGCGGTTTCCTAGAGCTATCATTGACTAACACAAAAATAATCATTTCAAGGGACAAGCTACTGTAACATTATACCAACCAGACAGAGGTCACTGGGCCAGCTATTTCAGCTATGTAGAAAATGATGCTTAAATTCTGCAGGGAAAAAATCATAAACCAAGCTTTTAACATTCTTATAATTTTAAAAAACAAATAAGCATCATTATCAGGTTTTCAGTTTATAGAATATTTTTTCAAAAAGGCAAGGGTTTGGAATAAGTGATAGAATAAAGCACCTGAAAAACAGAAAAGAAAAAGTCAACTCAATGCCTGACTTAATGAACATCAGAGGGGAAATCCAAAGTATATCAGTCTGGGGCTTGCATTGCATATTTCCTCATACATATATATTTCTATTGTGCCAGGAGCATCACTTTATTAATAGTACACTAAAATAACTGATTTCCTTAATGAAGCTTCTTAATTTAATCAATGTCCACAAAACTATTTCTAAAATATATTACATAATTTTTTCCTTTATTATACAGTTTACACTAATTCTACTATAAAAATCTGTTAATGTTTCTTGAGGTAAATCTGTAAAACAACAATCACACTTCAATACTGTGAGGATAATCTGTATGATCTCTTTAATGTAAATGATCTGGAAATTGTGTTCAGGCTAGCAACATGGCCTTCTTGTTTGATGGATCTCAATATCACTTTGGTTATTGGCTAGTGACAAAAAATTCAGTAAGATTATAGCACTAATCACAATAATAATAAGCAGGCATAGCTCTTTTATTGGTTAAATGCTATGAGAAATTCTATTATCAAGTTAATAGTCTCAGTCATTTTGTATGAGATAACTACGACTATTATTCTCATTTTACACTTGAGAAAATTTAAGCATACAAAGGTTAAGTGATCTTCCCAAGTAGGGTTATTCCTAAGTGACTGGTGTCTATACAGAGATGACAGAGGAAGAAGAATGTCACAGGACAACAGAGTCAGATACCAGGGGTGGTGCAGCTGCCAGCCAAGGAGTACCCAGGGCTGACAGCCACTACCAGAATGAACAAAGGAGCAAGAAAGGTCTCTGCTCAGGGTTTCACAAGGAGGTTTGCCCTGCTTGACATTTGTATTTCAGAATTCTAGACTGCAGAAGTGTGAGGCAATAAACTTTTGTTGTTTCAAGCTACTAGAAAACCAATATCTAGGGATTACAGGGATGCAAAATTTTGATACTTGAAGTTGGGATAAAATCTAGAAAATTTAGATTAAAGGCACTTTTTAATAACTGGGCAGTGTGAAAAGTTTAGAAAAAGAGGAGAGAAGATATGATCAACTGAGATCTTGTTTACATTAAAAAAACTAATCTAGCATTAGTAATGTAAAAACTCCCTGAAACCATTTTCTTTTCTGTTGAAAAGTGAGGTTACCAACTCCACCATACAAAAATTATGTTGATGATTAACTGAGATCCAGGGCACATAGTAAAGAATCAAGAAATATTACTACATTAGCTACTTTTGATTGTGATTATCTTTCCAGCCACCAACCTTTTGCTGACTCTTGAGTTACTTTAGAGAACTCCGAAGGCAGTACAGAGGTATTTATTCTAGTGAAGGAAGAATAGGCATTTAGAACACAGCATCCCCAGCTAGAATATAGTTTCTCTAACACAGGGTGTATCTTCATATCCATGGGATACCATGCATCTGCTTAAAGGCCTAGAAGAGTTAATACAACTTTTTAAAACAATGAATGTACTAAAGGAGACCATCAAGTCACATATCTTTAAAAATTAGCCTTCTATGGAAGGGATTCCTAGAAGACTTGCTTATTTGTAATAAACTTGGTAGGCAGACTTTGGCCTATGATTACAAATTTTAAGGTGATTTCATTGGACAGAACAGTCTCTAAAATAGAATGTAATGAAAAAGAATTTACTTACAGTGAGACTTAAAATATAATTTTAAGTTAATGCTACCAGTTTTCTAGGCATATTGTCAAGTAGTTAAATCATTCAAGGTAATCAAGCTATTTTCCTGGGACTTCATATAGATAATTTTTTTAATTATTCAGAGCACTGGTCCAAAGCAAAAAAATAAAAGATGACTTCTCTTCTTTTCTCTGAACACTTTCATGCTCATCTTGTCATGATCTGCATCCCTGCCACAGCAAATTATTTGTTAGTTCAAGACTCACTAGGTTAATGGATAATGCCATGAAATATTTATTTATTTATTTATTTATTTATTAGTTTATTTTCAGTACAGAGGATTAAACCTAGGGGCATTCAAACTCTGAGCTACACCCCAGCACTTTTACATTTTTATTTATGTTTTACCTTTTTTAAATATTTATTTATTAATTGGTACTGGGGATGTATTCCAGGGGTATTCTACCTCCTCGCTATACCACCAGCTCCCTGCCCCCCCTTTTTTTTTCCTGAAACAAGGTCTCTCTAGGTTGCTGAGAGTCTCCCTAAGTTGCTGAGGCTGGCCTTGAACTGGGGATTCTCCTGTCTCAGCCCCCCAAGTGCTGGCATTACAGGCATGTGCCATCATGCCCAGTAATAAAATATTATTTAGATGCTAATTGGAAGCCACCCTCAGATAAAAGGTGCTTACTTTGCCCTTATATTTTGTTGTTTAATATAATAAATCCTGTATTAACAGGACCTATTATAACACATCATTACCCACATATTGCACCAATACATGAAAGGCCTCAGAAAATTGTTTGAATAATTTCCCTAAACTGACAATGAGAAGCCTGAGTACATGTAAATGAAGAGATGAATTACAGAATTTGTTAAAATTTAAGAAACTTCTTTACATGCTACAGTAAGATCTAATGGGATTTGTATCCTTAGAGAATGAGGATCTTCAGAGAAATAAATTTCCCAGGTAACTGAAACTTACAACTTTAAATGAGAAACACTGGAAAAGAAACCCTCACTCTTCTAGAGAGAAATCACAAAAATATATGACCTACATCTTTGTGATCTATAATAGGTAAGAGGATTACTCGAACTTCAACAATGGTAGCCTCTAAGAGTTGAACTACTAAATTTAACATTCAAGAGATAAGCTGACCTATATACAGAATTCTCCCCAAAGACCAAGACTTCTCCCAAATCAGTGCCTAGAAAGCAATTTGGTATTGTTAAATGTGGAAAATGCCATTATGTGATAAACAGTATTAACATATTCGAAGAAAGAGTACCTAGGTGGTTGTGACAAATAGAATAGTGGCCTCCCCAAAGATGTCTACCCCCTAGATCCCATGGACATGTACAAAAGTTACTTTACAGATGTGACTTAATTAAGGATCTTGAGAGGAAGGGTGTTTCAGTCAGCATTCTCACCGTCATGACCCCAAATAACTGACAACCACAACTTAGACGAAGGAAGATTCATTTATTCACAGTTCTGGAGATACTCAGTCCATGTTAGACCAGCCAGGGCTGTAGGTCCTCAGGACATAATGGCAGGGAGCAGAGAGGAGGAAAGAGCTTGTTATCAGCCCATGGCCACAGGGAGGAGAGCAGAGCAGGAAGCTGCAGCGGCTTGCTTGGTAATACACTCTCCCTGGCCACACCCCCCAGGACCCCTCTCCAGCAACCAAGTCCCACCTCCAACATGGCTGCTGTGTCTACCACAGGAGTCTGGGGGACATGCTAAATCTAATACATGACTAGGGGACAATCCTGCATTATCCAGAGGTGCCCAATGTAATGAGGACATGAGTCCTTTTAAGTCAAAGCTGGTGACAGAGAATCAGAGAGAGTCATTTAATTGAAAATATCCCACTGATGGTAAGATAGCAGTAGTCCAGGAGGCAAGGAATGTGGCCAACCTCTAGACACTGGCAAGAAGAAAGATAGTCTCCCGGAACCTTTAGAAAGAACACAGTTTTGGTGACATCTGAATTTTAGCCCGTAAGCCCCCTTTCAGACTTCTAGTTTCTAGAAGCATACATAATAAATTCATGGGTTTTTTTTTAACCACTAAGTCTGTGGTAATTTACTTATAGTAGCAATAAGAAACTACTACATTTGGTCTTTTACAGAGTCTTAAAAAAGAACACCAAAGAGCAAGATTGGAAGCATTTTATTCAGCACTGACGAAGGAAAGAGATCCTGAAGTATTCTGATTACATCAAAGGTATACATACACTTCTTGGTCAGAAGACCTTATGAGATCTTTAAGAAACATGGATAAACTAATCCCACCAAACAATGCAACTCCCTTTGATCTGCTTCTGTCCTCATCGTGTAAACTTCTAATGATGAAACTGAGTTCCAGGATGTAAAATATGGAGAGTGCCATCAGTAGTGAAGTGTATTCTGTCTGTAAGGATGGTATTGTCTCTGTTATAAAGGAGTCAACAATAGGGAGTGCATCTCCTGGTCCAAACAAGCCCATTTAAGAGGTGCACCCTCATGAAACTGATCTGGCCCTTCAAGCCTGAGAATTAGATTCACAGCCACTTGTTCTGAGGTCTGCGTGTCCTACCATCATATCTTTGTACAACTTTTCTCTCACTCTCTTTTATTTTGACAATTTCTTGAGGAGATATACCAGAATGGTAAGATAATAAATTTATGTTGTAAATTATTTGAAATGTACTTAAACTATTTCAGGAGCATCCTTGTAGTAAAGATAATAAATGTATTTTGAGGGCTTGCTATATGTCATGCACTATACTATGAACTTTTACAGTCATAATGTATTTTATTTTATTTATTTTTTGTGGTACTGGGGATTGAACCCAAGAGTATTCTATCTCCAAGCTACACCCCCAGCCCTATTTTTATTTTTAATTCTTAAACAGGGTCTCACTAGGTTAGGCTGTCCTTGAACCTGTGATCCTCCTATCTCAGCCTCCCAAGTACTGAGATTACAGACCTATGCCACCATGCCCAACTCAGAATGTCTTTTATTCCTCAAAATAATTTCTGCATTATTACACAAATGAGAAAAGGTGCTCAGAGTAGGTAACTTATCCAAGGCAACATAGTTATTAAAGAGTCAAATTCGAATCCCTGTGCATCTGATCACAGAGCCACAAGATCTGTAACGTAATCACAGTAATTCAGTCACATTTGAGGACTCAAGTACTTTTTACTCTATAGCAAATAACCCATGAGGATAGAGTGTGGAACTTTTGAATGGTTTCTTTGCTCTTCTTATCATATTATCAACATCTAACCTGTCTTCCACAGAAATTAAAAAGCAAAACTTACTTAAAAATATGTCTAAATTATAGCTCACAGGCTATTATTCACTAAGAGAACACTTGGTCTACAAGTCATGTTTTATAAAGACATTGTCTTTGAAAATGATTTTAAAATAATAATACCATCTATTCTAATAATTTATTGGCTCAAGAAAACTTGCCACACAGTTTATATTTTTTGGTAGCAGGTTCTCCAGGTTAGATATAAACTGTGTGAGGGAGGAAAGCATGCATTACAGGAGTTTGTATCCCTTTCTATGGCAGATCCTTGAGAAAAATCTTTTCCATGAGGCCTGAAAAACACCAACATATGCAGGAAACATGTCTCCTATCTTGCAAGAATCCAGTAGCATGTGTCAACTATATCTATAATAACTATTTATTGTCTTAAGCAAGCTTCCCAAGACGCATGTATCATTTTCAAAATGAGCAACTATAAATTGGAACAAAGAAGGAGAACATACCATATCCTTAAATTTCCTGGGGAAAACCTTCCTTTAACAAATTATCCTTGTTTGTACACATATTTGTTTTAAAATACAGATGAATTTTCTCTGTATAGTCTCAAATAAGACTATATATATATAAGATATATATATATATATATATATATATATATATATATGCTTTGCTATCGCACAAAGGCCTAAACTTCTTTTGGAAGAAAAAGCCTAATATCTCCCACTTGATACAGGAGCCCCTAGAGAATAATTTTCTTAATATTCTGCAAAGGAAGACACTTTCACTTGTCAATCCCAGTGATTACAAGCATAAATACCAACTTGGAGCCCAAACACATTAGGACAACTGAAATATGTGACCTTTAGACAAAGGACCAGCAATAGTTCAATTAGCTTCTGACTATTATTTATGATTATGCTTAATGAGAAAACAATGAATAGTAAACTCATTTCATCTGTTTTTTCTCTTAGATGTCCTGAAGTTTCTATGTTATTACAAATTGAAAAAATCAAAGTAAAGTCTAATCCAGAGGAGTTCATCAGTCCTGATTTGGGCAAATTCTAGACCTACACAGAGATGACACTCATTAAATTTCAATATATATTTGGGTTGTTAAGTTGGTGAATGAATTAAATGAATGTTGGGAACCTAAGTTGTTGTCATTGATAAGAGTACATGAAGTTGGAGAAAAAAGAATCAGTCTAAATTTGGCTCTATATACACAGTGTTTAATTTCTCTTTTAAATTCAATTTGTTTAAATGAATCTAAACCACTAGACCCAAGAATAGGAAAAGCTGATTACAAACGTTAATTAAAAATATTTAATTTTGCTGGGCAAATTGAACTACATGAAGAAATATTATTCATGCTCAGATAATTCTTAGTGAACTGCTGTACAAGATAAAAGGTTAATATTGTGGCAAATATAGGTAAGCAAAATGCTGCTTGCCTATTTATCTGTGCTTATTTTAGTATAATTGTGAATATATATTATTAGATAATGAAAGAAAAACAAAGTTAGTATGCAACTGTTAAGTCTTTGTCTTCTAAGAATCTAAAAATAAGTCATAACTAGTAATATAATCTCATCAATACTAATTGGGTTCATTTAACAAAACCAATTTCAGTAACGACTGTGTTCCAGGCACTGTGGGGGCTCTGGGGTTAGAAAGATGAGTAAGATTTTGTGTGTGTGTGTGGTACTAGGGATTGAACCCAGGGGCAGTCTACCTCCAAGCTATACCCCCAGCCCTATCTATCTATTCATTTATTTATTTATTTAGAAACAGGGTCTCCTAGGTTGACAAGAGTCTCAGTACTTGCTGAGGCTGACCTCGATCCTGCAATCCTCCTGTCTCAGCCTCCCAAGTACTGAGATTACAGGCATGCTCCATCATGCCCAGTTCTCAAGATGAGTAAGATATTGACCTACTCTTCAGTAAATTCAGAGTCTAGCAGAGCAGACAGGTACACAAATAACTTACCTAGGCACAGTGAAGAATGCTATATTCTAGATCCCGTTAATGGCTATGTGAGGACCACTAGAGGGGAAGGGGAAAAGGGGGATTGAAGAAGAGAACAGTTCAAATAATGCTATATCCATACATCAAGGTATCACTACCAATCTCACTAAATGTCCAGGGAGGCAGGGAGGGATGCAGAGGAAAGCACACCAAGTGATATGTGTTTGTACATTTGTATCACTTTGAATCTCACTATGATGTATAATTACAATGCACCAATAAAAGTATACAAAGTAAAAAGACTGACAAAAACATCATGAATGATGCCTCAGCATTGGAGGAAATAGGGAATTTTACACAGAGCAAGACACCTAGGTATTTGGCTTTAAAGGAGTGCAATGGAATGAGAAGACATCAAATGAGGAGATAGCAACGTGAGCAGAGACAAGGATGAAACTAAATGGCAGCAGAAAGTGAATTGATGGGCATGGACCAACCAAGTATTTGTGATGGGGGAGGAATTGGGAACCAGGCAAAAGATAAGCAAGAACCAATGGGGGAATAATTGGGATTTTCTCCTTTGTCAATTAAGTATGAACTGTCCATTTGAGTATCTTTCCAACCAATTAGAACTTGTTGTAGAGTTGTTTACAATTTTATTTGGGACTGTTTAAGATTAAGCAAGGGGCCAGATCAGTGTCAAAGGTATGCAGGAAGCTGGGAGGTAATTTCTGGACTTTTTTAGAATTAAAGCAGTGGGTTAGGAAATGGAGAAGAAAGAAAAGAATAAAAACAGATCTTGCTGAATGTTAGCAAGTGTATCACTATGGCCAAGGCATGGCCTTTGAAATCAGACATGCCTCTGTTAGAATGCCAACTCTCCAACTTCTAGTTCTTTTATCTGGAACATATTATATCCTCTTCAAGTCTCACTCTCCTCACCTGTAAAGCTGTACAAAAAACTATTATGGGCTTCCTGAAGTTAGCAAAGGATGCATACAAAGTGCTTAGCACAGCACATGATATCCAGCAAATGGGAAAAAAGAATAGTTATCATTACTATAATTTTTAAATATCTGCATGCATTATCAGTTGTTCTCATGACAAATATCTTTCACAGAACTCAAAAGTGGCTTTGTTTAATGAAAATTCAAATTGTTTCATGACTCTTATTTTCAAACATTTTAATATAATATATCCAATACACGTAACTAATCTAACAAAAAAGTTCAATCAGGAATTCTGGGAAGATGGTGGTAGCAGTGGAAACACAATTTTGAATCTTCCAATTCTCCAAATGGAAACATACAAAGCCACTAAGTGACAAAACCAAACCCCATGGACAATATTTACCAAAACTAGGTGGTGAGATATTTTACAAAGCCCCAAAGTACACATGGGTAGGTTAAAATTACTAACAGTTATTAGACCTACCTGGTAGCCTCAGAATGTGGAAAGAAACAGGGGAAATGACTAGAGCAACTGAACACTTGAGAATACAAGAGAAAGATCCAGAACATTCCGAGAAAGTCTCCATTGTGAATAAAATAATAACTAATAGGATAAATCAGATAATATTATTAAAGGATCTGTAGAGACAAGGGGAAGGGTTTTAGCACTGTCTAGAAAGATGAATGAAAGAGAGAATGAAGTTGTTACTGAACTGAAATTACATAGTTTAAAATGAAATAGTGGTCTTCAGTAACTGAAATGACTCTCATCTAAACATGAATATAAGCTGCTCTCTAGAAGACAGCAGAAAACGAAAACCAAAGATATGTAATGAATCTCCAACAGAAAGACAAAGAACTCCTGAAGTCCCTTCCTGAAGCTCCCCTGAAGTCAGCCTGCCTGCCTTCTTCCCTTCCTCCCCCCTCCTCCCTCTCTCCCTCCTTCTTATTCCTTTCTTTCTTTTCTTATGTTTGTTTAATTTAGAAAACTGACATAGCTTAAGTAGATTGTCCTGAGAGCAAAAGGATGTGTGGTCTAAAAAGTGTTTGTCAAGCCTAAAGCTATTTTTATTTTTATTTTTATTTTTATTTATTTATTTTTTTGCGGTACCGGAGATTGAAACCAGGGGCGTTCTACCTCCGCGCTACACCCCCGGCCCTATTTTTTTATACTTTATTTTGAAACCGGGTCTCACAAAGTTGCGGAGGGCCTCACTAGGTAGAGAGACAGAGAGACAGAGAGACAGAGAGACAGAGCTGAGGCTGGCCGCGAACCCAGATTCTCTGGCCTCCGACTCCCAAAGTACTGGGATTACAAGCATGCGCCACCACGCCCGGCACCTAAAGATATTTTTATGTGTGTGCCTCCAATACATGCATGCACTACTACACTCTGTACCATAAAACATAGACCAAAGTAAAAAAATAACTGGCTTAATAAAGTATATACATGAAAATTCTATTATTTTCTTTTTATTTTCCAGTAGATGATGTGATATACTCCCTGGGGTGTATACATTTCACTTTGGTGCCCACAGGGCTACATACTTAATGCGTCGAAGGATCACCAGGAAAATATTAAAGTACAAGTTTCCACAGAAATGATGACTCAGTTTACCTCTGTTGAGGCCCAGATGTTTGCACCTCTTAACAAGATCCCTGAGTGATACCAGAGCAGGTGACAGCTTTGGTCCACAGATTTGAGAAACCCTCCTAGCCTATATGATATGGCATTCCTGGGTTTCCTCATATCCTGTGGTTTTATGAAATTTTCTGTGACATATAAGTATATAGTTCTTTCCAAGGGATGGGACAAATTTCTGAAGATGAGAGACCCTGTATTGGACAGGGTTCTCTAGATTAACAGAATACACAGAATGAGTATATTTTAAAAAAAAGGATTTATCAGATGGCTTACAGTTTGCAGCAATGTAGTCCCAGGTTCTGACTGCACGTAGAGGGTCAGAGGAACCAGTAGCTGGTCGAACGGTCTAAGAGCTGGAGTCTTAGGATTGGAGCAACCACTAATTCAGTCCCAGTCCAAGACGTGACGATCAGAAAGCTTCTTCAGAGAAACGATGGTGGAGTTTCAGTTCCAAGAGCAGGAGGCCGAGAAGATCGAGCTCTTAGGAGAAAGGCGGAGCCGGCGGCTGAGGATCTCAAGCAAGAGCAGATGCGCTTTCCTCAGAACGAGTCGCACACACTCTACGCGGCTTCTCCCTTTTTATCTAAGTCCGCACCTATCAGAATTCTGCTGCCTACATTCAGGGCAGGGCTTTCTCTTTAATCTGCTGTTACACACCCAAAATCACATAATCTTGGGTGTGTCATGATCAGGTCAAGTTGACAACTTAGATTAACTATAACAGACCCCCTATCCACAGAGATTCACAAAAGTTCAATCACAAAGTATGTACAATAGGCATTTTATATCACTATCTATCCTCTATTGACCTTTTATAATAGATAAAATCCTTGGAAACCATGGGGAAATAAAAAATGCAACATCTGTTTCTGATACTTCAGTGTGTTTGATGTAGCTACTTTGGGGAGAAAGCCTAGAATTCTTATAAGAAAAAACTCACAATGGCCTGATCACAGTAATGCTTATTTATGAGTTCAAATTCAACTGTGGACTTCCTTTTTTCCCTTATATAAATTATTCTGTGTTTAACAACAATCATCTGATCTGAGCATGGACATTAATTAACTTTTCCTAAGATGCATGCTATTCATTCTTATTTTTATTACTTAGCAATATCTTTAGGCTTAATGTAATGAACTGCATTCTTAAGCAATGAACTCAAAATTTCAAACTTGACATTCATGTCTCTAGCTGAGAATTTTGCCCCTCAAAGTTTTTACATGTACTTATTAGCCATATGGTTGGTGATCAGATTTTTTCTCAAAGGAAACAATAAAAAGTGCTCCATTTAAATTTATCAAATTGTGTTATTAGAAAGAAATTCTTGGGGAATTTAAGGTGTATATAATATAAACATTTTCTTCTCCCCATTATCAATTGTTGGAGTGGATACCTTTTAAATACATTCACTAGTGTGATTTTCAATTTGATTGGGTGGGAGGGTGGGGAGAGATAGAATCAACACCCATAGCCAAGAAGGAATGTTTATTAGAATTCCTCAAAGGGTTAATATAGTTTAGAGAAGCTTTTCCCCTCATTTTTCAAAACAATCATTTTTATACATTTATTGGTGCATTATAGTCTCATATCATAATGTAGTTCACAGTGATAGTGACATATGTGCACACAGTATTTGGTGAGCTTTCCCCTGGCTCCCTCCTCACTTCTCCCCTTCCCTATACAAGATATTGAGATTGGCATTAGTATTCTCACATATGTACATAATATCAGCTTTTTTTTAAAACTATCATATTGGAAGAAGAGATAATAATTTCATTAATATATACAAATCAGAAAAAATAAAATTTAAACAAAATAGGACCCTCAATGCTTTGAACAATGTGATAATTAAAAAATAATAGAATTTACTGAAGGTGGCTTAAGGATAGAGCAAAATGGGGTGGAAAGAGTAAGCGTTTGGGTGTGGGGCTCACTAGCTTACTCCCAGCCAGACCACACTTCAGATGTTGGTTGAATGATCCTGAACTCCAGTCCCTGTGGCAGTAGAATGAGAATGACAATCTCCTCTCTCTTCCATAATTCGATTAGGAGGATTAAATGAAATAGCACAAAAGCCTACAATAGTAGTATCTTGGAGTTGGCTTATGTCTAGCGAAGATTCCCTTCCATTTCCTCTGCCTTCTGGTTGCAATGGTGGCTGCTGCTGTTGATGTCGTTGATGGATAGGAAAAATACTAACTCTCCCCAGACTCTTTTTACCTACTACAATTTGACTGTGTCAGTTTTCAGGATAAACTTGAACAGTGATCTAAGTTAGCACTTATCAACCAGGGCAATTTTGCCCCTCAGAGGACATTTGGCAGTCTGAGGACAGTTTTCATAGTCACAACTGGAGAAGGAAGGAGAAGCATGTGCTATGGATATGTGTTTGGTAGAGACCAGGGATACTGCTAAACATCCTACATGGATCAGTCTTCCTACAACAAAGAATTGCTGCATCTAAAATGTCAACAGTAGCCAGGTGTGGTGGTGCACACCTGTAATCCCAGTACTTGGGAGGCTGAGATAGGAGGATCTTGGGTGTGAGGCCCTCAGCAACTTAGTGAGACTCCTGTTTCAAATTTTTTAAAAATTAAAAAATAGGGCTGGGGGTGAGACTCGGAGGTAGAATGCCCTTAGTTTCAATTCCCAATGCCAAAAAAAAAAAAAATGTCAGTAGTAGCTAGGTTGAGAAAACCTGACCTAAAAGTTGACCCACTTATTTCGTTTAGTGAATACCCATCAGAGAGAAGAGATTACATGCCTTTCCTCTGTGGAACATTTTGAAGTAATGACAATACTCTGAATGCAAAATAGTCTGTTAGTGAAACAGTTATGCTGTTAATTATTGTGTGAACTGTCAAGATGTCAGTGAAAGAGTGTCTGAGCAGTTCATTAACGGACACAGCTGTGATTCCAGAAAATGTCTACAAGTCTGTCTGCTTAATAAAAAGTGACCCAATTGTGCTGCTCATTTAAGATGGAAGAAGTTCTTCACAATGGCACATAAGAGACAAGGAACTTCTCCTGTTAAAATTGAACTCAGAATTCGAAAGACAGATGAAGGGTAAAAATCTGGCAGGGGAAAAAAATAAAGTCAGGAATGTACCATGAGTTTATGGTTTACTTGAATAAACAGTGAAAAAAATAAAAGATTTTCCAATGCCACTGAGATATGAACAGAAGGTGAGCTGTTTGAAACATAAAAAAGGAGTGTTGTAATCAGCAGATTCATACACCTTCTTTTCAGAAGTTACATTCTGATGTTTTATCCTGAAGAGAAATTTAATTTGCAGAATGGGTATTAAATGAGAACTCTGAATTATCCTTGTGGCTTGATTTGATAGTAAAACTTATTGACAACTTACATATTTTCAGGTGCTGAGAGTAAAAACAATAAATAATATAATCTCATCTTGAAGTTATACTTAACAAAGCAGCATTGGGTAGATACATTCTATAGGTTTTATCTAATACTTTCCATCTTTAGCACAGCCAAATGGGTTCTCATTTGATTTTAAACTATGAATATTGTCTACTCTTTAGGTCCAGGGAGACATTTTTTTTACCAATATAAGTTGGTTAATCTTTTATAAAGATTATCTGTGGCATTAAATACACTATCTTGGGTCTCTACCATCAGCTCCAACACACAGGTCATGACCAGTCTGGCCAGGTAGCTATATTTGGCTGCTTACATAGTAGAACAGGCATGTCCTAACCGAGTGTTCTCACTCCCAGCCCAGCACTCCCAGGGTACTTCCAACTCTCTGATCCTGCCTTTCTATGTAGTTAAATAGACCTCCACATATACAGAAGGTAAATAGCCATTCTCTTTTCTCTTCTCTGACAACTGAATTCACCTCTGCACTTACAGACATAAATTAGTTCAGAAAAGTGAAGAAATTAAACATTTTACGTACTATTAAAGACAGCTAAATCCTGTTTGTGAATTATCTATTGAAAGGATTCCTATTCAATATATTGTACTAGATTTTCCCTCCAAATATTAGGTTTGTCCATAAAACATTAGTTTAGCAATTGCTTCAGACTTCAGCCCTGAAAATCTAAATGCAGTCTAAACTCTAAACACATGGAAATAATAATAATGCTAATTTAATCATAAATATCAATTTTTATATTAACATGAATAAATAATTAATTTTTACACAGTTCCTATTGTTTTGGACCAAATTGCATCCACCCCTAAAAAGGTGTATGTTGAAGTCTTTATATCAGTATTTCATAGTGTGACTCTACTTGGAAATAGGGTATTTTTAAGGAGGTAATTAAGGTTCGGTGAGGTGATTAGGGTGGGCTCTAATCCTATCTGACTGGTATCCTTTAAGAAAGAGTTTGGGACACAAGGCACACCTAGGAGAGACCATGTGAGACACCAGAAGAATATGGCCATGCACACACCACAGAGAGAGGCCCAAAAGAAGCCATCCCTGCTACACCTCGATCACTGGCTTCTGGCCTCCAGAATTGTGAGAAAATAACAATTGTTTAATCCACTCAGTCTGTGGTAATTTTTTATGGCAGCCCTAGAAAACTAATCCACTCATGGAGCCTAAACATTCTGATTCGGAGGCGGAAGGATTTATTTAACATAGATCACTTCCACACACAATTGAATGTGATTTGCTACCTTTGCTCTGTCTGCATCTGGAAGGACAAAAGACAATGAAAACTACGGTGACTTCAGCCAACATTCTATTTCTCCTCATCCTGAATGTCTCATAACTGTGTGCTGTAATTTGGACCTGTAATGTCCCCCAAAGGCTCATGTGCTGAAGGCTTTGTCCCCAGTGTAGCGATGTTCAGAAGTGGGGCTTTGGGGAGTGTTTAGATCATAAGAGCTCTGATCAAAATAATAGATTGCTCATGAAGGGATTCGGAGCTGAATGGATTATTGGGAAGTTCTGGAAACTCTAGGCCACGGGGCCTAGTTGGAGGAAGTAAGTCGCTGGGGGCAAGTCCTACAAGGGTGTATCTTGTCTCTGCTCTCTCTCTCCCCCATTCCCAACTGCCATAAAGTGAACAGCTTTCCCCCACGCACCCTCCTCCTGCCATGATGTTTCTGTCTTGGAGGCAGCTGCTCATGGACTGAAACCTCCGAAAGCATGAGCCCAAATAAACCTTTCTTCCTTTAAGTTGTTTTTCTCAGGTATTTTGTCACAGTGACAAAACGCTGACTAAAGCACTATGCTTACATTAATCTAAGTCTGACAAATCAGCAAGCTTTGCATTTAAAAAAGATAAGATAATTTCATTCTGGTGTGAAAATATATATATATACATATATATATATATACATATATATATATATATTACCAATAAAACCAAGGGTTTACTGTGTTATTTTATCACTAACCTTCAGCATCTAGACCTATTCTGGACATTGTCATTGCTTAAACAATAATTGATAAATACTGAGCAAATCAATGAATAGATAATACTAGTAAGCTTCTGCTTGCTCCTGACAAGGTGGCAAACGACCACAGGCTGCTGCTGCTTCCCCCATGATTCATCCTCAGGACAAAAGATAGAGGGAAACAAAGATCTGAGTAACCAGATCTGTCTATCGTGGTGAAAACTATGAGGAAGCCCTGCTGTGGGATGATAACAACTGTTGCAGACAGTGCCAGTCACAGCATCTGAGGATACTTTTGGGAGGGACCCCGCTATCGCCTCTCCTGCATGTTGTCTTACAAGGCTCATTGCTCCATATCTTTTGCCAGATCAGACATAGCAGAACAGCATATCTATGTCAAAGATACATAACATAGCAGAACAGCATATCTATGTCAAAGATACATAACAAAAGCAATAAAAGTTAGCAATCATAAACAAAAATAGCGAAAAAATGTGCCTAAAATCCAAACAAAAGTGTACTAAAAACATATACTATGAAGGAAAAGAGAATTTAAACTGAATAACACAAGTTAAAATGTATGGAATACTTTATGAAATACCACTTATAATTGTCTTATTTTTTAATTGACAGATAACATTGTATATTTTTATCATGTACAAGATGATGTTTTGAGGTATATATACACTGTGGAATGTTTAAATCTATCTAATTGACAAATGCACTATCTAAATGATAACACATAGTTATAATTTTTGTAGTAAGAGAACATAATATAATATCCACTCTCTTTACATTCTTGAAGAACATAATATTTCAATAACTGTACACTATGTCATTAACTATAGTCACCTTACTATAAATTACACCTTATAATTACACTATGGTTGCCTTATTATTTATAATTGCACTATAGTCACCTAACTGTAAAATTTATCACCTGAAATTTATTCCTCCTACCTAACTATAATTATGGGTTAGGGGTTGGAAGACCTTGGTCAAGATTGCCATTTAAAAGAAATTTATTTTAATTATATTAATCAAGAAGAACCAACTAAAGATACCTCAAGGAAAGAAAATTAGAGGCCAATATTTTTGATGAACATAGATGCAAAAATCCTTAATAAAATGCCAGATATTCACATTCAAAACCACATCTAGAAGACTGTGTACCACGATCAATTTGGTTTCATTCCAAAGAAGGAAGACTTGTTCAACATATGCAAGTCAATAAATGTAATTCATCACATAAATAGAACCAAGGACAAAAATCACGTGATCATCTCAATAGATGAGGAAAAAACATCTTTCATCCTTCTTTCAATCAAGAAATAGTACTGTCAGATACAGTGTAAGACTTCACTTTATTACAAAAGGAAACCAGATCTAATACACAAATAAAAGTATTAAAATAAAAAATATCTGTAAGATTAAAATAAAAAGATAAATAATGAGCTTACTTAAAAAATACCCATCTTTAACTTGACTGACCAAAACATTTGTTTCAGGTTTAATAGTTAATTTCTCTGGAGAATTTAAAACCCCCATTAACTTACCTGGCCACCAGTAGTTTCATTTGTGATAAGAAGTGATGGCCTCTATAGAAAATTATTTGATTTTGAACACTAAATGCCTTACGGAGAGCAGTGACTAGAAAGTCAGGGGCTTAGTTTCCAGCCTAGTTTGTGTCAATCCAGCACTACAATCTTGATAAAGCCACTTAACTTTTCTGCCTTTCAGTTTCTTCATACATGTGAGTTAGACAAGCTGGCTCAGGCTTACAGTGTTAAAAGACATACCAGACAATTAGGAGTTAAAAATGAAGCTGACTTCTAGGCTATGGAATTAAGATAACACACTGGGAGATGGGAGGTCAGGAAGCCAGCTCAGCCTTCTGAGACTTTGTGGTCAGCAGAAATACCAAGAAGCTAGAGCCAGACAAGACGAGGTCACTAAAATCAAAGCCACTGAGACAGGACGATGGTCTGCCCTATACTGAAAATAGTATTAGGGGTTGTCCCAGATAATAAGGGGAAGATTCCAAGTGGTGAGGGGCAGACACATGAAGTATAGTCACCTTAGAAATCTATAGTTGCTTTTACTTTATTAGCATAGTAAAAATCTCAGCTCAAGGTGGAGACTTAGATGAGACATGTATTGCACGAAGAGGCAGGATGAAGAAGAGCACAGGTGCAACTAGAACTCCACCTCTGTGTGTGAGGACATCGGGGAATGGGGCCCCTGCCCTCCCTGTAGATGCCATAAAAGCTGCACACCTTTGTCCTTTGTTCAGAGGACTTTTCCGTCGCCAATGTGCTGTCTCCCTTGTACTTAAGCATAAGAATAGAGTCTGATTCCTGTCTCAGTTGTGCTTTCATCTGGTTCTTCTGATAGAAACCATCAGAACCCATGAAGTTGGTAACACTTAAGTAAGGAAATTCATCAAACTAGCAATCAGTGTCAATGTTACCGATATTGTTTTTGGATTATAGATCCCTTTAAATACTTATAAATACTAGGGACTTCATTCTCTCCTAAAATACACAGATGACTTTGAACATAAAATTGTGAAACAAATGTCAGAGTATTCACAGATGTCCATGAAACACCCAAACTGTCCCTCCAATCAAATACTTCTAAATGAGATGATATCTGAATTTTTTAACTCTAAAAGCAAAACAGGTAGAGGAATGTGTCAAGATGGGTTACCAAATTTCTGGCTTGTGTATAAGAATTCATTTAATGGTCATTTACTAAATAGACAACACTAAAATAGAACAAGTGAGAGAAGAGAATATTATAAGATTTGGACTTAACTTGGATATCTTAAATCAAACATACCACTTATATATGAACATGGAAGTTTCTAGTGAGATCTGGATATAGCACAGGTGTGGCACTTGGAAGAGAAATCCACATTAATCCACTCCCATCATTCTTCTCTTGCCTCGATATCTCTAATATTTCCCATTATCTTCAGGATAATTATCTTTTTTGTCTTCTCACCCATGTAGTAAATCACCTGAAAGTAAAGTGATGCCTATGATACACACATTTTAATATTCCTCTTTAAAGAGTCTAGCTGAATGATTACTCATCTGTGAATTTGACACTGTCACTTTGCTCTGACAATGATAAGCTTCACTGAAAACTTAACAGCAAAAGCTAGTCTGTATCTTTCAAAAAATATTCTGGCCTCTGGTACTTGATTTTTATCAGGATAGCTTTTGAGCTTTTGACAAATGTACCCCTAGGTGACCAGAAATCTATGGCACACCTCAGCCATTCCTCTAAGATGTTCTTTGGGATTTTCTTAAAACCATAGGATTTATGATCTCGGGAGTTTTTCAGACTTATATTTCCTTCACATCCCTGCAGTGATTCTGCAAAGTTGTCTGGATTTTTCTAATTATTATTGTTTGTTCCATGACATTTGGACAAGTTAGATCTTTGTCAAAAAAGTAAATAAGTTAAGCATTTTTAGTCTCTGGTGTATTAAGAGCATGGGCTGCCCTAAGCAAAATTATGAAGTGAATAGAATTTATTTTTCACAAAGGACTCTTTAGTTCCAAAGCTATAGTTTGGATGCTGAATGTCACTAAAGTCTCATGTGTTAAAGGCTCAATCCCCAGGGTGGAACTATTAGGAGGTGGTGGAACATTTAGGAGGTGAGGCCCTGTGGGATGACCTTAGATCAGTGGGGGCATGCTCTTGAGGGTGATTGTGGGACTCCGGTCTCTGTCTCTTCCTCTTTGCATTCTGGCTGATATTGTAAGTGGGTTTCCTCCACCATGTGCTTCTGCTAGGATGTGCTGCCCTCGCCAGAGGCCCAAAACAAAAGGGCCACTCAATCTTGGATGGGACAGCAATGGAAACTGACTCACACATTTGTATTCCTACCAAATAGCTTTCCCTCTATACCTAATTCTAGTTAAAATGCCTTTATGTTCTTTCTCCCTTCTATTTTTATTAACACATTTTCATGAATGATGTATTTCATCCCTATATCTCTAATCCAGTATATGGACATATGTATCATTTATTAGCTCCCATTTAAAAAAATAATTATAATTTATTTTTAATTATAAAAGATATACAAGAAAAATTAAAGGATTTGTGAAAAATAAGTTATTTAAATACTCAGCCTGCAATCTAGATATAGCAAAATATTTTTCCATACAGCCTTTTTAATGATGAATACCCATTATTTTTAATATTATTAAAAGCATTCTATATATACAGCTCTTTTACCTTTCTTTCACTTATTATTTTAGCAAGAGCATTATTTTTCTCAGAACCTACGTGTTTATACTAGACACATTCTTAAGCATTAATCCAGAGAGTTTCTCAAAGAAGAATATTCAGTAGGGACTAAAATATCAGGTAATACTAATACTACTACAAGTACCTTAGACTATCACAGCTTTATTTATTTCTTCATCCATCCTGGAAGAAGCAGCTGGTCACGTCAACCACTCTTAGGAAGTTCTTAACCTGCCCTGATCTGTTCTTCATCACATGAATGCTAAGAATCCACAAAAGGGATCAATCCAATTATCTACACGTTTTAATTTTGCATCCACATCAGAGACTACCTCCCAGTTATATAATTTGTCAGAAATATAAATTTATAATTGTTTTAATTATCTTTAAAGTCATTAATATCCTCCTAGTTGGTAACTCCAACAGATGTTTTCAGTCTTAATTTTTTTGTTCTTTTATTTTTATTTTATTTTATTTATTTTTTATTTTTTTGTATTTATTTATTTTTTTAACTTTTTATGTTCATTTATTGGTGCATTGTAAATTATATTTATACATTTTGATATATGTCAGGTTGTTTTCAGTCTTAATTTATAGTCGACTCCCCAACTCGTTTACAATGCTGAATATACACTTTTTTGTGCTTAAATTTTTCCCCCATAGCTTTCACAACCACTCTTCTCTCTGATACTTCTAATGTCTTCCTGCCCTTGATCAATATAATTTCCAGCTTCCTCTTTATCTACCTACTTCTTCAACATGGTTCTCTTCTCCAAACTCACTGATCATTTCTGACCTCCAGAACTTGCATATGGAACAGTTCTACCTGAAAGCTGTGCAGATATCTCAAATTTGACAGGTCTAAAATTGACCTATAACAAGGCAGAATTTCTTTAATCCAGTGCACTCCCATCTGAAAGAAGGCTATTACCAATTCTGGAGTGATTTTTAAAGCCTCTTTTTCCAACTTCTCCACATCTAGTAGGTCACAAAGGTTAAGCTAAGATATAGGATCAGATGATAGAATCAGACCTTTATAATTCATAAATCAGAGGATCATGTTTCACTAATAATTTCAAAAATGGGTGCAAAGAGGAAACAAAAGAAGTCTGGAATATCCCACATAACTCCCGAGTTTCTTCTGCCCTATATGGGACATTCACTCTCTAGCTCAGAGTGATCCAAGAGGAATTCAAAAGTTTTATGGGGCTCCTCAGAGAGATGGGAGTGTATACATCTTTAAATGTCTACAGGTTATACACTCAGAAAAATGAATAGCATATATGGTATCACTTCAGGGAGTCATTCATATAGTTCTGAACATATTCACAATAGTTATCCATTAGCCAGGGTCATCTGGTAAAGGCCTTCACAAGACAAGGTCTCTCCTAACTAGAAATATCACTTTTTTACTTGGCCATCCAATTGATAAGGAGATTAGACCAAGTCTCCTGCCTCATTTTCCTTCTTCTATGACATCTCCCCAGTAAATTAAATGAATGAGTCATAGGCCAGCTGCCAGCTGCTTTAGTTCCTTACACCCAATTCATTTGATTACTCCCCCTACACAGCACCAGAATTCATCCTTTACTCCCTATTACCACTAGTGTGCACTGGCTCCTCTCTATCCTGAAACTTTCCAATAGCCACCAGCTACCCAAGCAAATTGAGTTTCCCCACTTCCATATGCCACTCTGCTTCCATAGTTGCTTGTTCTAAATACCCATTTGATCACATCACTTTCTGGTTTAAAATCCTTTGCCTGGTATTTAATGTCCTGCATCATCTTTCCTGTGCCTTTATTTTCAGATTTCTCCATCCGCACATTTTTTTGATGGCCAGCCAAATCAAATGACTCCTTGAACATGCCATGTTTGCATGAACTGCACATCTCTCAAGCCCTATCACATGGATGCCCATAGCTCTGCCAATGATTCGCAAAGTCATTTTTCCTCTAATGCCTTCCCTGAACCCTCCATTCAATTCAGGCAGTTACTTCCTCCTCTGTATCACCATTGTTCTTTACAAATAATAAGTAAAATAGCTAACTTTGGTGACAACTGAATTTGAATATAGTGCTGAGTCAAGTACTTTATATGCATCACATCATTGAATCCTCAAAGCAGCACTTTGAAATATATACTATTATTCCAATAGTTTTAATAAAGACAAAACCAACACTTTGAAAAATAAGTGATTTACCCAAAGTCACACAGGTATTAACTAGGAAGGATTAGGCTGCTGATATAGCCCTAGTTTACTCCAGAGCCCTCTTCCTTAAACCTAGATACTCACCCATCAGAGAGCTTTCCTGATCAAACCAATACTCCTTAACGTGATCGACCAAAATGTTTACTTCAGGTTTAATAGTGAATTTCTCTGGGGAATTTAAAATCATCTAGTAATTTCTGTCATTTATGGGCTTTTGTGGGATTACTATAATGCATGGACATTGAATTGTCTGTAATTTTCCTCTCTACCCATGTCTTATACTTCACTGAAGTAATTTCATATTCCAATATTAGGCAAAAGTAGCTCACTGGTAAGTAGCTGGGAGAGAACCATGCACTTGTAACTTACTTATCACGAAGCATGGGAAACTTCCTTGTTCCCCTCCATTCTCATATTTTACTTCAAAGCAATTTTCTCCTACTGATTCAATCTCTATAGCACAATTCAGCTGAGATGCTAAACAAACCTAATAAGTGTCATCTTTTTTTATGCTCAGATCTTTTTTTTTCAGGTGGGAGATAAGGGAATAACCTCAAGATATTTAAGTGATTTTTCACCATATCTAAAACTAGAAAGTGGCCCAAGCAAAAGGTAAGCTGGTATCTTCTGATTTCCTTTACCTCTTGCCAGAATCCCTATGCACTTTAGCATAACTGCAACTGTAATCATCTAATAATTTAGCAGGTATTAACTTATTCTTGACTCTGTATGCTTATTTTGAAACTGCATACTTGCACAACATAAATATTCCTACAAACAAATATTACTTCCTATATTTATTTCATTGACAATTCACAAATAAACACTGAAAATGATGCAATTATAATTACTCATCTCATATCCACTATGCACACATTGCTATATAAAGAAATGGGCCGGGCGTGGTGGCGCACGCTTGTAATCCCAGTACTTTGGGAGGCGGAGACCGGAGGATCAGGGTTCGCGGCCAGCCTCAGCTCTCTCTGTCTTTCTCCCTCTCTCTCCTCTCTCTCTCTCTCTCTCTCTCTACCTAGTGAGGCCCTCCGCAACTTCGTGAGACCCAGTTTCAAAATAAAGTATAAAAAATAGGGCCAGGGGTGTAGCGCAGAGGTAGAACGCCCCTGGGTTCAATCCCCGGTACTGCAAAAAAAAAAAAAAAAAAGAAATGTCATTAGGAGAGTTATGCAAATGTTGTCTTCACAGAAATGTGACACGTTCAAATATGAATACAGTTGCAGGTATTTTAATAAAAATTATTGTCTTTCAGATGTTCTTCTCAAATTCAAATGAGGCACAGGGTGCATGGCACATGGTGGATGGGCCTGCTGAATACTGGCAT
Source organism: Glis glis (assembly GCA_004027185.1). Classification (NCBI taxonomy): domain Eukaryota; kingdom Metazoa; phylum Chordata; class Mammalia; order Rodentia; family Gliridae; genus Glis; species Glis glis. Next base: position 36,833 of record PVJS01016068.1, read on the forward strand.
GATTGTGGAAAACCAAATTTCCTAATTCCATTGAGATAGCATTCTGGCTGTGATCAGTTTTGCCTCCTACTATGAATAGTGACAATAAATAAGAAAGAATTGTGCATATTTGCCCTGCCTTTCCTCTATGAAGCATATTTTAAGTAGTTTTTCTGAGAAAGTTTAGTACAAAATTACAACCAGTAAAATCAGAAAACAATTCCAACAAGTAAAGTTCAGTATATAATTCCAATTAATAAAATCAGGAAATCACAATTTGCAATCCCTAATGTAACATTTTTTTTTTTTTTGCAGTACTGGGGATTGAACCCTGGGGCATTTTACCTCAGAGCTACACCCCCAGACCTATTTTTTATTCTTTCTTTCTTTTTTTTTTTTTGCGGTACCGGGGATTGAACCCAGGGTGTTCTGCCTCCGAGCTACACCCCCGGCCCTATTTTTTATCCTTTATTCTGAAACAGGGTCTCACCAAGTTGCAGAGGGCCTCACTAAGTAGCTGAGGCTGGCTGTGAACCCTGATCCTCCAGTCTCAGCCTCCCAAGTACTGGGATTACAAGCGTGCGCCACTACGCCCGACACTAATGTAACATTTTAATCAGCCAATTATATTCAATGATAAAACTATTAGGTAAATGTTTGATGGGAACTTAATAATGGAAGGATCAGATTGACACCATTCCTATCTATCAGTTAAGTATAATTACAAATAGTACACAGATACTCTGTGCAAAATGGAATACATGGAGTCACCTATAAATATTCTTGCCCAAAAAGGATTGAAGTTGAATCTAGTAAAGTTTTAGTTAATGTACATTTATAGAAAATATAGTGACAAAGAAACAATTTAAGTGATACCACAAGAAAGCAAACAGCCATATCCAGGGCATGGGGCATTAATCAGGTAAGCAAAACACCATTTGCTCAGCAAACAAATTGGTGTCATTACATGTAAACAGAGAGAAAGAAAAAGAAAAGAAATACAGAAAGAGAGGTAAAGAGAGGAGGGGGGATTATCCTATATCAAGATGCAAATTAGAGTCTCTAGTCCTGAATTTGAACACTGTTGGTGGGATTGCAAACTAGTTCAACCACTGTGGAGATCAGTGTGGAGAATCCTCAGAAAACTGGGAATGGATCTACCATATGATCCAGCTATACCACTACTGGGTATCATACCAAAGGGATTGAAACTAGAAAACAACAGTAATATATGCATACCCATGTTCATAGCAGCACAATTCACAGTGGCCAAAT
>PVJS01016069.1:0-15275 GCA_004027185.1 Glis glis
GGAGGGCCTCACAAGGTAGAGAGAGAGAGAGAGAGAGACAGGGAGAGAGAGAGACAGGGAGGGAGAGAGAGAGAGAGAGAGAATGCTTGCGGGTGCGCATGCATGTACGGGCTGAGCCCGGCCTCAAACCCGGATCCTCTGGTCTCCGCCTCCCAAAGTACTGGGATTACAAGCGTGCGCCACCACGCCCGGCCAATTGCCCAGTTTTTATTGGCTTATTTATTTTCTTAGTGTTAAGTTTTTTAAGTTCTTTGTATGTTCCAGAAATTAGTCCTCTATCTGAGGAACATCTGGTTAAGATTTTCTCCCATTCTGTAGGCTCTCTCTTCAGACTCTTGATTGTTTCCTTAGTGGCACAGGAGCTTTTTAATTTGATGCCATCCCATTTATTGATTCTCAGCTTTATTTCCAGAACTTTGGAGAGGTCTTACTGAGGGAGTCTCTACCAGTGCCTATATGTATTTTTATGGCATTTCTTAGCAATAGTTAAGCATCATCAGCCAGATAGCTATGCATCATTGGAGGAATCTTTATTTCCTTGGGGCAATAATGGGACTGACAGGCTATTTCAAACATGAAAGGGAATATTAAAATGCAATTAGGAAGTTCAGGGAAAAGGTGTTAATGTTTGTGGTCAGTTGTGTGTTTTGTCTTTGTTGATCTAGTTTTCTATGTTTGTACTTTCTCTTCTTCACAGCTGGATTTATTGATGCTTCCAGCTGGAGGGAACCTGGATGCTCTGGGGGCTTTGAATGGAAGAGCTCCCTCTCATTCCTCTCTCTTGATAGGCATTGATATTTCCCCTGACATTTCTTCCATAATAAGAATTTATTGAGAGTCTATTATATTCCAAGGCTTTAAGCCAATGATTTCATTTCATCTTCAAGACAATGCCATGAGATAGATTTTTATTATGAACATTTTTACTGAGGAAGGAATTGTGATCCAGAGAAGTTATGTGACCACAGACAGAAGCATGAGTTGAAATTACACCTCAAGGACTCTGAGATTCACATTTTGATGATATCTATGAGAAAGTAACCAAATGAATATTCATTATATGACCTCTGCAGTTATGAGATGATGTGGGGAAGCAAAAACTGTTCACTAATGAACTAGTCGTAGGGGCTGGAAAACTGATGTCTGAAACTTCTTTCCTTCAAAGTATAGACCCAGAGTAACATTTTTGGATCAATACTACAAATTGTGTTGAGAGACTGTATTGCTATGAGTGTTGTCTTTGGAGAAATGTGATAGTTGGTCTGGTTTGTCAACTTGACCCTCCTAAGATCATGTGATTTTGGTTGTGTAACAGCAGATTGAACCGGAAGTCCTGCCCTAAATGTGGGTAGCAGGGTTCTGATAGGTGCAGGACTTAGATAAAAGAAGGAGAAAGCGCGTAGAGGGAGCCACGACTCTTCCTGAGGAAAACGCGTCTGCTTTCATCTGAGATCGTCGGTCTCCAACTTTGCCGTTTCCTTGAAGAGCTTCTTGATCTTCTGCTCTTGTCTGAGATCGTCGGCCTCCAGCCATCGAGCTAAAATTTCACCATCGTTTCTCCGAAGAGCTTCCTTGTCTTCACATCTTGGACTGGACTGAATTGGTGGTTGCTTCAATCCTAAGGCTCCAGCTCTTAGATCTCCCGACCAGCTGCTGATTCTTCTGACTCTTCACGTGCAGTCGAAACTCAGGACTACATTGTGAGCTGATCTAATAAATCCCTTTTTCATATACTCATTCTGTGAATTCTGTTAATCTAGTGAACCTTGACCAATACAGGAGAGAAAGGCTTTGATTTTCTTTTTTTGAGGTTCAAAATATGCATGTTAAATATAGCAATCTCCAAAATATTTACTTACTTACTTATTTATTCATACATACATACATACATACATGAGATTGAACCCAGGGGCATTCTACCTCTAAGTTACACCCCCAGCCCCTTTCTAAAAAATATTTATTGAAACAGTCTCATTAAGTTGCTGAGGGTTTTGATAAGTTGCTGAGGTTGGCTTCAAACCTATGATACTCTTGTTTCAGCCTCCCAAACACTGGGATTACAGGCTTATGCCACCATGCCCAGCTCCAGACTATTTATCATATAGCATAGTAGAGAGCATAGAGTTATACATATTTTAGTTTGGTCACCTAAGGCAATGGTAATTGGGTATGGCAAACATTGATTTAAAAAATCTGAGCTGTCAAAGTAAATTCTTAAAAGTACCCTCAAATTTAGCATTCCTGATATGGAAAAAGATAAGACAGTGTTCGTTGTCAGCACAATTACATTTTGTTCCTGAGATGGAGTCCTGCAAACATATTTGCTCTCATGGGTCTAAGAAAATACATTTCACCCTTGAGGAATTTCTGTTTTTTCTTGCCCATCTCATTATTGTTTTCTCTGTTGTTTTAAGGAGGTCAGTCTTGAACCTTTGATGATATTTCCTATTTTATTGTGTCTTGTACTTTTAACAGAATGAACACAGTATTCTGACTAGCAGGTTGAAGTGGTTCCAGTGTATCTGCAGAGGAAAGCCAGAAAAGGACAGTGGGCACAACCAGGAATTGGGCACCTGTTTCCTTTTATTTTCTCAATCATTAATTATTTCTTTTTTTCCTGGAACACAGCTCAAAGTCCTGGAGGTGTTAACTCTTGCTGATCAAGTCTTTTATTGTAGGAGAGTAAGCTGGAAAGGAAGGGTTTTAGGCAACTAGCCCCCATCTATGACTTCATCGGAAAAGTGGCTTCTATTACCTGACAAAGACTTGGCAGAGGAGGTGGTCAAAACTGTGTTCTGAATCACAAATATATCAAAAATGTATTCTGAGTCACAAATATATTGTCACCTACCTCACAGTAAGTGCTTACAGGATTTCAAGCTTGTCAGGCATTTTGTCATATAATTGTGTTTAAAATATAAATACCTTTTTCAGTCCAAATTTATGTTTGGTGCTAGAGTAAATATGTACCTTGCTGTATAAAATAAATGAATTCCTAAAATTTCAAGAGTGTATTAAACACACAACATAGGCCCAACTCTCAGTCCTCCCCAAGTCCTGGCAAGTACGTATGATAATATTCTAATTCTTCTGTTAAGGAAGTGGAGATTCAAGGTCATGGCTGGTGAGGATTCACCCTGGATCTCTTTGACAACAAAGAGATTGCATTTCTCTCTACATTCTACTGCATATAACTATAGTTTTCTACATCCAGTCATCTTTTAAATGAATGGAAGGATTTTAATGTAATAGATCCTTATAGTGAAATAATCCTCTTAAGGAACACATTTAAAAATAATTCACATTCTGCCATTGTTTATCTCTTTCATAAATTTGATTTTTATGTTAATTTAAAGAAAGCATATTGCTAGCAATATTACTGGCATTATCCCAAAATATATGGAATTTTGTATACCAACATAATAAATAACACTATATGAAATATCTGGTCCTTTATATACATTGTTTCATTTATGTCTTACAATAATAATGTATAAAATGAGTATATTATCCTTAATTACAGATTGGGAAAGTAAAGTAGAGTAATGTTAGAATACTCATCCAAGGACACAAAGCTGGATGGTTGGAAGGCTGTGCATGCCTTTTCCTACCATGTGTTGTCTTTGTGATTTTTTAAAAGCTAAATTATAATATTCATTTTTGAGAAAAAGTCAGTGATTTCTCAAGTTGGTATAAATATCTGTGTTTGAATGATGAAAATCAAATTGGGCTGTCAGTGTGGTGAGAGAAAGAGGAATTATCAGACATTTTTAGAGCATACAAGCTTCGAGAGCTGCTGAGAGATGTGTCCACAGTTTAATTTCACAGGCTTGGGAATCTGTTCACTAATTAGTATGCAATTTCTTTAAAATTTTATTATCATTTCACAGAGGAGGCAAAATTATGACCATCGCCACAGGCAAGAGAGTGCTGTAAGTTATTGTCTGTTAACAGCATGAGCAGACACATTCACAAACACTTAGATTGCTGTGGGAGCCACATAAACCCACAACGGGAGTGAAAATGTAAAGAACAATAAATGAAACAGAAAGTAGCTTCCAATGAGTTGTTACTATTTTGTAGAAATGAGAAATTGGAAAGTGATAAAAATCGTGTGTGTGTGTGTGTGTGTGTGTGTGTGTGTGTGTGTACCTATATCTATATCTCCAGCATAAATGTTCAAATAACATTAATTTATACCTTGGTGTTTGCTAATGCTGAAGATAAAGTCAGCAAATAAATAACTTTTCTTTTTTTTTTTTGGCTGCTGGGGATTGAACCCAAGGCCTTATGCACGCTAAGCACACACTCTACCACTGAGGTGCATCCCTAGCCCCCAAGGGAATGATTTTTGTGAAACTTAATATTTGAGTATTGATTTCTAGGTATACATTTCACTTAAAAAAAAAAAACAAAAAACAATAACCAGGTGTGGTGGCTGAGACAGGAGAATTGCAGGTTCAAGGCCAGTCTCAGAAACTTAGCAAGACCCTATTTCAAAATAAAAATAGGATTGTGGGTGTACCTCAGAGGTAGAATGCCCTTGGTTCAACCCCCAGTACCAAAAAATATAAATAAACAAAATAAAAACCAGTGAGAATCTTTGTTATAAAAATATGCAAATTATACTAATCTAACTTATTTTAAGATGTTATTAATTTTAATGCATAAAAATTATGCTCATCATTCCCAAATTTTACATAATTTTAATATTATACATAGAAAATATTTATACATCCAATATTTTTTTTTTTTTTGCAGTACCGGGGATTGAACCCAGGGATGTTCTACCTCCGCACTACACCCCCAGCCCTATTTTTTATACTTTATTTTGAAACCGGGTCTCACGAAGTTGTGGAGGGCCTCACTAAGGAGAGAGAGAGAGAGAGAGAGAGAGAGAGAGAGACAGAGAGAGAGAGAGAGAGAGAGAGAGCGAGCTGAGGCTGGCTGCGAACCCAGATCCTCCGGTCTCCGCCTCCCAAAGTACTGGGATTACAAGCATGCGCCACCATGCCCGGCCTACATCCAATATTGTTCATGCAAAAATATGTTATGTCATTGAACATACTTTAAAGTTAAAATTAAGGAATCAAAGAAAGTCTTTCTGAGTAGATTGTGGTTTTATTTCTGAACAAGTTAGGATTGGGTAGAATAAAGTGTGTATGAGTAAGTGACTGGGTGTATAGACTAGATATGTTTAATTAAGACTTTAAAAAGCTCCCGGGTTCAGATGTTTTCTTAAATATTTGTGCTGGAATTATTCACACATTTAATCTTCACTTTAATTTCTTGTGGAAACTAGGTATTTAGTCATTTAAAATTTATAAAAAGTCAGCTTATCTAGTTGACACTCAGAATTTCATTTTCTTTACAAATTTCACTTGTTATTATTTGAAAATATTATTAAAATAGCATGTGTGTTTTAAAAATAAAAAAAATGGAAGAGTGAATAAAGTAAAAGCTTAAACCCCCCCAAATTTATTGACCCTAAAATGATCATACTTTTCAGAGGAAATAGCACTTATGGAATGAATGGATCTTTCTATAAAATTGGAGTGTTTGGGTTATAATGATTATTTTATTACTTTTTCCCTAAAAGTAGGTACCATGGCATCTTTCCATAGGATTGTATCATTTCAAAGCAATTTCCATTTAGGAAAAAAATAATCCTATAAATTTGAAAATTCTTGGCTCTGAATTCTTGGACTATCGTGTATTAGGAATCCATTAGCTTCAAAGACAGAAAACTCAACTTATATTGTTTAAAATGGTATTTTTATTGATTCATGACATTGAAGGTCTGTGAATAGCAGAGTCTTCAGGGTCACCTGGACTTGGGGGGTCAAATGACAATGTCCTGCTTCTCTCTCTTACTCTGCCCTTCAGCTCCCCTTCCTCTTTGTGGTTCCATTCTCTCGATTTGGAGTGACAAGAGGACTTCAGAGCCCTCTCCTTGAACTCACCTAGCCTCAATGCAGAAGTGAGCATCATTCATTTCCAGAACTGAATCTTATTGGTTCTCCTTGGCCTAACTTGAGTCACATGCCCATGGCTTCAGAGTCCATAACAAAGTACCATGGATCCGGTGGCGTAAACAACAGAAACTTATTTTCTTACAGTTCTGGAGGCTGGAAGTCCAAGATCAGGGTATTAATAGGTATGGCTTCTTCTTAGCCTTTCTGCTTGTCTTGCCTTCTTGCTGTGCCCTCACATGGTCTTTCTGCTGTGTGTTTGTGTCCTAGTCTTCTCTTTCTTGTAAAGTTGACAGTCATATTGGATTAGGGGCCATGTTAAGGACCTCATTTAACCTTCATTACTTTATTTTTATGATGCTGAAGATTGTACCCAGGGGCATTCTACCTCTGAGCTACACACCCAGCCCTATTATTATTTTTTTTTACTTGGAAACAGGGTCTCACTAAGTTGCTGAGAGCCTCCCTAAGTTGCTGAGGCTGACTTTGAACCTTTGATCCTCCTGTCTCAGACTCCCAAGTACTGGGATTACAGAAATGCGCCACCATACCTAGCTTACCCTTCATTACTGTAAGGCCCATCTTTAAATACATCTGAAGTACTGGGGGGGGTAGAACTTCAACATAAAAGTTTTTGGGAAATATAACTGAGCCTGTAATTCCATTCTTATAAAACCAATATCATAAAAGGCTTTTCTGGCTCATTTGCTATCTCTGGACCCAGTAGGGACTGAACATAAGAAGGATTGGATCCCCAGGTGAGAACTTGCTACTATCATCAGCACTAGGGTGAATGGCTTGGCAGTCCCCACCAAGACATGTCCAGGTTAGGGTTATGATATCAGTAGCTGTTATTTTTTTTTATGACCAATTAGTGCTGACTAGTTAGTAAAGGAAAAGCATATTCTTGAGTTAAACTTTACGTTTTCACTTCAGAGGAAAAACATTTTCCTTAAGAAGACAAAGTAGTAACTTCACCAAAACAACTTTCTACAAAGAAAAATGATGACCTGATAATATGATATCAGTTCTCTTATCTATCTTAAGCTTAGAGTGATCAAACATGTTAGACTAGGAAAAAATAACAATATGGAACATGCCTTTGTTTGTATCTCTTTTTTCAGTTTTTGGAAATAAGAAGAGATTTTTTTCTTCATAAATATATCTTTTCCAATCATTCACCTATAAATCAAAACAAGACAAGCAAAATCTCCTCAATACCGAGAGATAGAAGCACAGTGAACAGAAAGCTTACCAATGTTAAAATTAGGAAAGACTTCTATGTTATAATATACAAAGATCTCAGGCAAGCAATTCATTTTGGTTACAATATTTGCAACCAAATAAATGATATCAGGAGCCAATATCAACATCCCCAGTTTCTGAGTACTGTAGTTGTGAGTGGAAGAAATTCTGAATGACTCTTTTTTCTTCCTTCACTTGGAAAAATGAGGAAATCAAGGGAAGCTTATGGAAAGTACAGGAAACACCTCACTGAGCATGTATTTCTTTGTCTATTTTTTGTGAAACAATTTGCTTTTAATAGCTATAAACTAATGCAAAATAAAACACCAATTATACATTATATTCTACCAAAAAGCAAAGATACTAAGATTATAAAATTTTAGGTTGGTGAGGTTGTTTCAAAAAATATTCATGATCACACACTCTTGATGAAAGTCTAAACTGGTGTGAAATTTTTTAGATAGCACTTAGCAATATATATCAAAAAGTCATAACATTTTTCATGTTTTTAATACACTTTTATTGATGTGTTATAGTTCTACATGATAGTGAGGTTCAAAGTGATACAAACATACATGAACACAGCACTTGATAGAATTCCCTCCGGATGCCACCCCGCTCCTCCCTCCTCCCCGTGCATGTTAATGAGATTGGTAGTGATACCTTCATATATAGACTTAGCATTATTTGGACTGTTTCTTTCATCAGTTCTCCTTTTTCCCTTCCCCTCTCCCCAACTCCCTTCCACGATTCTACTGGTTTTTAGAAAATTTTGATCCAAATTCCTCTTCTAGAGCCTAATCTAGTATGATTGCTGTTTTTTTTTTTTTTGCGGTACCGGGGATTGAACCCAGGGGCGTTCTACCTCTGCGCTACACCCCCAGCCCTATTTTTTATACTTTATTTTGAAACCGGGTCTCACGACGTTGCGGAGGCCTCACTAAGTAGAGAAAGAGAGAGAGAGAGAGAGAGACAGGGAGAGAGAGAGAGAGAGAGAGCTGAGGCTGGCCGCGAACCCGGATCCTCCGGTCTCCGCCTCCCAAAGTACTGGGATTACAAGTGTGCGCCACCACGCCCGGCCTATGATTACTATTTTAAATATTGGTGTATTATAGTTATACATCATAGTGATTTTCAAAGTAATAAAAACATGTATGTACACAACACTTTGTATGTTTCCCTCCACATACCACCCTGCTCCTCCCCATACATGCTAGCGAGATTGGTAGTGATACCTTCATATAGGACACAATATTATTTGAACTGTTTCCTTCCTCAATCCTGCTTTTTCTCCTCCCCACTTCTCTCTCCCAATCCCTTCCCACTTTTCTACTGGTCTCTCTCCTCATTTATCTGAAGTCCCTTTTGTTTCTTATTTTCTCTCTGGCTTCCACATGTGAGAGAAAACACAATCCTTGACTTTCTGAGACTGGCTGCTCTCACTTGGCATAATATTCTCTAGTTCCATCCATTTTCCTGCAAATGACATGTGTCCATCAACAGATGAATAGATAAAGAAATCGTGGTACATGAACACTACGGGATTTTACTCCGCCATAATGAAGAGCATGCATTTCTTTAATACATTGTGGCAGGTGAACCTGGGGCCGAGGAAAAATTGCACAGAGAGGTTCACACACTCCGAGTAAATCCCCGTGGTGAGGGGATTGTGATGCACTAACTGGTCCAAGCCTGGCTTATCCGCTCTGCTCCTTGGGTTGGCACTGAGCTCTAGGTAAACTACATGGACCAAGTGTGAGGAAAAGGGTAATTAATTCTATTGTCAGAAGAAAGGGGACTAGAGCCTGGGGAAGCAAGCAAGTGGTGTTCATTATAACCAGCAGGATGAAGATTCCTGAAGATTGAGGCATTCTTAGCGAAATGATTGCCTTTCAGTGTTAAAGAACAAATTATATAAATATGCAAACAGAGGAAGCAATGTATCTGTTAAAGAAAAACAGCTTAATTTCAGAAACATTATATGCAAGAGAGCAGGGGAAGGATGTCTCCAGAGTTTAGAGACAGAACAGATTTCACCTGTAGAGGCTACATCCAGCCAAGCTATCATTAACATATGAAGGCAATAGGAATATATTATATATATATTTGAGGTACTAGGGAGTGAACCCAGGGGCATTCTACCTCCTACACCCCCAGCCCTATTTTTCATTCTTTATTTTGAAACAGGGTTTTACAAAGTTGTGGAGGGCCTCACTAAGTAGCTGAGGCTGGCCTCAAACCTGCGATCCTCCTGTTTCAGCCTCCCAAGTACTGAGATTACAAGTGTGCGCCACCATGCCTGGCTAGGAAAATATTTTTAAATATACAAAGATTCCTCAACTGTATACTCTACGTGAAACATCTACTTGAATGCATAATCTGCTCAAGCCAAAGTGTGAAGCAGTGGGAAGAAAACCCGGTGGTCAATGCTAATGGTTTAAACATAATTACTGAAGTTTTTAAATTAAAAGCATAGCTACAAAACTAACTTTAATGATTGTAATTCATGAGAAAAGCTGTAAAATGCAAATAATAAATATTAATAATTCAACTATAACACACCAAGGAAAACACCCCAGGACTTGTCACCAAAAACTGGGACAGAGAAGTGGTAAAACTATATAATTTTTTTGCATCATTCATAGATGATAATGAATAGCATAGCATCCAAATGTATAAATGAAATTGTAGAAAATAAGAAAACACAGTAAACATGATACCCTGTGATTTGTAGTATCTTCCATGATTGACAGATGGATAAGCCCCCGAAATTCAATAAAGATGTAAATCTTCTAATAATATAATTTAATACAATTAATAGAGTTATTATAAAAACTCATATGCCATAGAGACTCTACCTTTTTTTGAAGTCCCTATGAACTCACAGAGAAAATATCAATAAATCCCAGAGAATAGAAAAGCATAATCTCTTAATACAAATTACTAACCCTAGATATACCTATAGCAAAGAGAAGATGAAATGAAATAGTAACTTTAACCAGCTCTTGGGTGAAATGGAAAGTAAAAACTGAAATCGCAAAATATTTGGAAAATAACATTAAAACACTAAAAATAGCATATATAAAACCTTAGGAAAAAAAGAATAAAAATAACTGAGCATTCAGGACACGATCTTGAAAAAAATATATCCAAATAAAAGCAAAAGAAAGAAAGGAATGAATAAAGATGAAAGCATACATTGATAAATTAGAAATAGAAAAAACAGTAGAATTGAAATATCCAGGAGATTTAATATAACAATAGCAAAAGAAACCTATTCGAATACATTCCTTTGCACTCAACCTTATTGGGTGGGTGGGAAGAGATGAAAACGAATGCATATACTTGAGGGTGAGACCAGGGAATGATCCCACAAAATAGAAATGATTAATGGACCTGCCATAAAATAGTTTTCAAAGATCTATGTCAATTATTATGAAAAGCTCCTTGAAATGAATGATTTCCCAGAAAATATGTTATCCAATTAACTCCTATAGGGAAAGAAACACCCATGCAGGAAATTAGAAATTTGTTAAAGAACCACTACATTCACCTCCATCTACCATTTTTGAAAACAAGGACTTTGCACATCTATAGTGTTCTGGTAGCCATATCTGTTATCTATAAGATAAAAAATTATGTCCAGTGGTTATGAAATATTTGTATATTCTCTAAATACTTTGGGATATATTTTATCTGGTCTAGATATTGTAATTGGTTTGAAACATTTATTTTTTATTAATATCCTCTTATCTCTAGGAATACAATGTCTGAGTAAAAATTATTCTAATTGGTGCATGCCTGTAATCTCAGTACTTGGGAGGCTGAGACAGGAGAATTGCAGGTTTGAGGAAAGCCTCAGCAATGTACTCCCAGCAACCTAGTGAGGCTCAGTTTCAGAATAAATAAAATAGGGCTGGGAGGTAATAAATTTGCTCAGAGGTAGAATGCCCCTGGGCTCAATCCCTAGTTGTTGTTGTTCTCCTCCTCCTCCTCCTCCTCCTCCTCCTCCTCCTCCTCCTTCTCTCTTTCTCGCTCTCTCTCTCACTTACACACACACACACACACACACACACACACACACACACTCCAGAATAACCTTGGTGAAGGGGATCTTGTTATTCACTTCTAAATAAGGAAATATACCCATAGCGGTGACATGACCTTGTTTTTCATGGTCATTAAGCAAGCTCATGATGGACCAAGGGCTCAAAAACCCTGATTACCTGTCCAGAATAGACCACATAGCAAGAGCTTCCTCTGCCAGATGCTGAATGAAGAAGGGAAAGTCACTGTTATATGTAACTCACAGACTTTTCTCCTGTGAGTACTTAAGTCTTAGTTAACAGTTGAAGTGCTCTCAGGTTCTTATTGCTTACATACAGTGTGCTTTAAAATGGAGCAAGAAAGAAAATGTATAAAACTGTATTGAAAACTTCCTGAGCTAGTAGAAATATGTTCTGAGAACGATGCCTTCAAAATTGGAGCCAAGGGTAGCAGATGTTGCAAAAATTGCAAAATTTGAGCGGATGTACAAGAATCGCAAAGTGGTCCCCAAAGATTATCAAGGGCCTCATTGTTTATGAAAGATGGAATTATCAGTGCACCCCTGGCTGGGTAAGAATGTCACATCCTAACATGACCATACCATTGACGCTGTCGATTAAATGCAAGCTGCGAGGCAACGATGAAGATGTTAAAGGTGTCTCAGAGATCTGTGGACGCTATTTATATTCATCAGGGAGGTGTCTTAATGAGCTGAGTTTTTAAAAATATTCTCCAAGACAAGGTCCTTCAAGACTTAGGGCACCATGTGAGTGAGGACCTGGGCCTCTTGTCTTCCATTTCTCTTCTGACGAAGACTGTATTTTAGGGCTGGGTCAAAAATCTTGTGAAGGCCAGCAAGAAGGCCTTTGGTTGTATGAGTGAATCAGTGTTATTCATCCATAAATATGGAAGAACTTTAACATTGGCTTGTAAATTCCATGAGGCTAGGAATTTTTGTTTGTTTTCCTCAGGGTTACATCCCTGTGCCCAGAAGAGTGTTTATAACATGAACCATCTTCCCTTTTTTCCTTCCTCCCTTCCTTGCTCTCTGTCTCTTTAAAAAAACACTTGCTTTTTCTTTCTCTGCCTGGAAGTGGAGCATCCATTCATATTATGAACATGAGGGAAACATGCACAGGGTCCAAGGAGGTCCCTCCAAGAACGCAACTTGGTCTGGGCAGGTTCTTGACTTACACCATTGAAAGAATTCCAGGATGAGTGGAGAGCAAGGCACAAGCAAAGATTTACTAAAGAATAGTAAAGGTATGCACACCCCATTGGCTGGGTGCAGCGCCCCTCACCTCCCAAAGAAGAGAAGACCAGTACTGCACCCGGGTTGAGCTCTCTGATTACACACACGACTTTTCCTAGGAAGAAATGTTCAGGTCCCCAGGGAATCAAATCCCATGAGAATCATTTGATATTTGGGGTTTAGAATGTTTCTTCTTGGTCAAGCAGTCTAGCCATAAATCAGTTGTGGGCGCATTGTGTAAGACTTTGAATCTGGTGACATTTAAATGGGTTATGTTTTTGTTCTAGTTGATCTGGTACAAGCTGGGTTTTGTTCATCTAACTAAAGGGACAAGCATGACAGGTCTGTCGATGCAGGTCTCCATTTATGAAGGGTCTCTTTTCCTCTCTCCCCAAGAACTCACCTAACTCACTAACAGTGTTGTGTGGCTAAAAGCTTGGAGAGCTTGGGTCTCTAGTGGCTTTTAGAGCCACATTAGTATCCCTACACTCTTCACTTTGTAGAAAAAAGTGTTCTTCTTCTGTTTCAATGTGGCTAAGACACTGCTCTTCATGAAGGATCTATTCCTAACAGATATACTCTCTTAATGCTCTTAGAGAAAAACTCAAGAGCAGATGTCGCCCAAGTGTGAGCAGCACTTTAAACTGTCTTTGGGTCAGCGAAAGTGAGACCAGAGGTCTCATATGAGTGGGTTAGAGCTGCCATAATGAAAATAAAATTGCTTTACATAATAATAAAACCCCAGGAGTTTGACAGTAAGAATAAGATGTGTGGAAAGACAAGAGAATGAGAAAGAAGAGATATGGAGAAAGGGTGTCTGCAGAGAAGGGTCCAAAGGCTGCACACAGCGGCTGCCTGGATATGAGGGGGGGCAGTAAAAAAATGCCTGTGGAGAGAAATAAAGAGGGGCTTCAGAAATGGAAATGGCTGATGTGAAATTTTACATAGTCGCCTTTTCTATACCTAAATTTTCTTCTTTTAGCCCAACAATTTTAGTAAAAGTCTTTGTGGTCCTGAGGGTAAGAAAAGAGGGGGAACATGCTATGCTGGGCTAAGGTACACAGCAGGAGAGGCACAGGTTGTATGGGAGGCGAACCATTATGAGAGGGCGGTAGGATTTGGTGGATGAGGACGAGGCAGCCATGTTGGAGGTGGGGAAGGTCCCCGGGGTGTGGCTGGGTAGAGTGTGTGAGTCCCGCCCAGCCCAGCTGTAGCATCTGCTCTCTGATCCCCATCATAATGCCCTGAGGATGTATAGCCACGGCTCCTGCTTGAAAGTTGGCCCTAAAATGGACCTGACTCCTGAAATAGCCAGACTGTGAGCAAATAAATCTCCCTTCTAAGTTTTGTGTGTGGATCACAGCAGTGATAATGTTAACTAAAACAGAGGGTGAAATCAGAGTAAGAGGCATATGGGATCAATGCAGCCGAGGAATCCTCTAAGAAAAAGTCAGGGCTCCTGTGTCCAGTAGACTCCTCAATGCATGAAAAAGCCTTATTGAGAAAGTTGTGACCCTAAAATGTTGGGGAACTGGGGACATGTAACTCATTAGTACTTGGATTTTGCAGAAGACAAGCGGCACATTTTTCCTGGAGTTTTCCTAGTGTGCATTAATCTCAGACCAGATGCTTTCAATCGGGCAAGGGAGCACCACAGAAATTATTTTCTCATAACAAATGTTTTTAAAGCTGCTAAATTAGTCATCTGTCCTATATTTATTTTGCTTAAACCAAGGGACCAGGTTTTATAGAAAAGCCAATGCACAATTTTTCCCCACAAGTGACCTGCTGACTTTATAGAAAATCTGAGTGACACCACTTTTGGGTATGTTCACTCATTTGCATTGGGGTTTGAACTATAAGGTAAAGAAAAACCTACAGATTACATTTAAAGAAGAATGTGGCATGTCCCTTAATGTCTGTGGATGCGTTCCAACGCTTCCTTTTTTACCTGGAGGAGTCCTCAACTGGTTGACTCATGAGAAGCCTAACAGTAGTACTATTACTGCTGTTCTATCTCATCTCTTTATATATTCGAGCATATTATTCATTTATTGAAATTCCAGAATAATTTAGTTCTTATTCAATATTTGAAACTGCTGTGGCACAAATTTGTTTTCCTTCCTTCTCAGTTTCCCTAAGATTTGCATTTGTGTCAAAGTCCAATAAGACAAAATGTATTCTTCCGCAATAGCTAATTATGGAACCAGCCTAGGTGTCTGTCGACAGGTGAATGGACTACAAAAGTGTGGTATATACACACAGTGGAATTTTACTTGGCCATAAAGAAGAACAAAATTATGTCATTTGCAGGAAAATGGATGGAACTAGAGAATATCGTACTAAGTGAGATTAGCATTCTTGACTAAGTGAAGGGTCATATGTTTTCTCTCATACATGGAAGCAAGAGAGAAATTGGGAAACAAAAGGGACTTCGGATAAATGAGGGAAGAGACCAGTAGAATAGTGGAAGGGGATTCGGGGAAAGGAGGTGGAAAGGAGATAACGAGACTCGATGAAGGAAACGGTTCAAATAACGCTGTGTTCATATATGAAGTTATCAATACCAATCTCAATAATATGTATGGGTGGGGGAGGGAGCAGGGTGGGTTCTGGAGGAAAACACACCAAGTGCTGTGTGCATGTATATTTCTATCATTCTGAACCTCATTATGTTGTATAATTATGATACACCAATAAAAGTATATTTAAAAATAGAATTTCAGCCTTGCTTGGTGG
This sequence comes from Glis glis, assembly GCA_004027185.1. Lineage (NCBI taxonomy): Eukaryota > Metazoa > Chordata > Mammalia > Rodentia > Gliridae > Glis > Glis glis. The sequence goes on from PVJS01016069.1 coordinate 15,256, forward strand.
TGCACACTTGTAATCTCAGT
>PVJS01016069.1:15375-38085 GCA_004027185.1 Glis glis
AAACACACACACACACACACACACACACACACACACACACACACAGCTTTGTGAAGGAAAAATGTAACTTTACAATGAAAAATTCCAGTGGTCAGCACCTTAGCAAAATGTTCAAAGTCAACCACACAAATAGAAGGACAACTTGACATTGCATGCTTTCTGTTGTCTTGCTAGAAGAGGTACACTACACCACTTTTGACAATTTTTGATATTTGTGTCAAACATTCTCTGAATATATTTAGGAGGCAAGAGACAGATCCAGAATTTAGAAAGTCTACAGGACAGCTGCCTGGACAATTATTAAAAAAAGTAGATATTCTGAAAATCAATCAAACAAAGTTGGATAATTTTCTATATTTAAAGAGCCTAAAAAGCCATAACGGCAAAAAGCCCATGAAACTTGATTGAGTTCTGTATTGAGAAAAAAAATATACACATATTTGGGGACAAATAAAAATTTGAATATGGATATATAATGGTTTGGATTTAAAATGTCCCCATACCCCTCATGGAAACAAGGCAGCCATGTTGGAGGTGGGGCTTGGTTAAGGAAGGGTCCATGGGGGTATGACCTTAGGGATTATAAAAGGTCTCTCCTCCCTGTTCTCCCTCTCTTCCTTCTGGCCTCCATGATGTGAAAGCAGAGCCCTTGCTCTTTCCCTCTCTCTGCTTCCACCCGCCATGCCCTGAGCTCTGCAGACCTGGTCTGACATGGACTGAACCCTGAAATCTCCAAAACTGTGAGCAAATAAATCTTCCTTCCTTGAAGTGGTATGGTAAGGCTTTTTGGGTCACAGCAGTGGGAATGCTGACTGAGACAGGATGGCATATTAGATGATATTATAGAATTACAGTTCTCTTTTTGTTTGGCTATATAAGAGATGCATGTTGAAGTCTTTAAGATGAAGGGTTATGATGTCTACAACTTACTTTAAAGTGGTTTCACAGATCACGCACATAGATACACACAGAAGGCCTACATGGGAAGTCTAGGAGAAGTGTATATGGGTATTCACCTTGTACTGTTTCAAATTTTATGAAGATTTGAAACTTCTCTCAATAAGAATTAGGAAAAGGAAAAGACTTTGCACATGTTTTCAGCTCACCCTGTTAGCCGAGCAGACGCTATTAGCACCAGTCTGTGAATGCTCAGGGCGACCTTGTTACAGAGTCAGTCCCACTGGTTGTCACGGCAGCCTCTAGAGAAGAGTGGTTCACAGCATCGTGACTTAGCAACAGGCATTCAAACGTGGGATATATGTTAATTTTTTTTGTCATTCAATTTAATATAAGAAGTATTATAACATGCACCATAATTTTGTGTATCACCAAGAAAGGAAAAGCTAACCAATTTGACAGAATGCTCTCTACTGATAATTTTTAAAACCCAAATTTAAGAGCTGTTAAAACATAAAAACAGGAAAGGAGCACATGTATGTCCAAGTACAGTGTTCCCCAAGGAGATGGTGCATTTAGAAGAGCAGTGTAATTGAATCTACATGTAGTCATGGTCCCAGTTACTGCATCCTGAAGGGAAAATGAGAAAGAAGGTAATCAGACGTGAGGTCCCTTGCCAGGGCATACACATGATTGGATCTACTTGTCATAGAAGTAGCGGAGCAGAATAGTAGGGGAAGAAGAAGGAAGAGGGTTTGAACACCAATATTTGGATCTAATGCCATTCGTCTTTGAAGGTTCTTAGTTTCAGGATGTCAATAGTCTTTTTTCTAAAGTCATAATAAATATTTCAGGTGAAAAACGAAAACCGAAACCAAAATAAAAACTCCATAGCATAGAATCATTGAAAAATTCAAACCACAACCAAGCTGAAACAAGCCTCTCTGCCCCCGAAAGGTCCTAAGTTTTGGCTTCACAAAGACCTGATATAATCAACAGTATAGATTGTGTTATTGCTCAAGATACTTGCCGCTCTTTCTGTCAAAGGATTATATTTAATTTATAATTTTTTTGTGATTCTGGGGATTGAACCCAGGGGTATTCTATCTCTGAGCTACAACCCCAGCCCTATTTTATTTTTATTTTGAAACAGGGTCTCACTAGGTTGATGAGAGTCTCACTACATGCTGAGGGTGTCTTCACACCAGCAATCATCCTGTCTCAGCCTCCCAAGTACTGGGATTACAGGCATATACCACCAAGCCACCACCAAGCCCTGCTAATTTATAATTTTAAATTGAAAACCGAATAGGCCAATTATTTCATAAGGTTCAGAAGTGAAAATAATGTAAAAAGTGTACGTTGAATAACATATTTAAATATAAGTGTAAAATATTTGAATGTAAGTTGCTGATTATCTCAAAGTGCTCATCTAACTCTTTAAAATCATGTCAGACTAATCATGATGAAAAAAATAAAAGACAATTGAGGGAACTCAAAAGTCTCACTCTCTTTTTCTTTTATTTCTCTTTAATTGGTTACTAGGGATCAAACCCAGGAGCATTCTACCTCCAAGCAACACCCCCAGCCCTTTCTTTATTTTTTATTTTGAAACAGGGTCCTGCTAAGTTGCTAGAGCTGGCCTTAAACCTGCAAACCTCCTGCATCAGCCTCCCAAGTACTGGGATTATAGGCATGTGCCTCAGCACTTTCAAACCAATGTGATATTTGCCACATATATTTAAGGCAGACTGTCCCAAGTTTGTTCAGCCAATTTGGTAAATTTCATTGTGTATTTTTACCCGAGGTGGAAAGAGCCGGCTGGGCTGCGTGTGCTTCTCATCCCACGCGCACTCAAGCCTTCCTGGTCACCTGGCTCTCTGTCTCTTGAGACCTATGTTTTGTTCATTGTGAAAGTCTTTCAAAACTTTTCTGTTTTTGTCAAATTCAACCCTATCTTACAATTTCAATCCTCAGTTTCCCCCAATTTCTTATAGTAAGCTCAAGACCACATGTATCTAATTCCCAAATAAAATACAGTTGATCTGTGGATGACACAGATTTGAGATGGGTGGGTCTACTTATATGTGGATTATTTTTTCAAATTCAAATTTGAAAAAATTATTTTTTCAAATTCAATTTCTTCAAATTGACACAAATTTCCTTAGAGCCTTAGAGCCTAGAAATCTTAAAAAATTAAGAAAAAGGGATCTTATGCAGATAATAATCTATCATTTACTACCATAAAATTAAAACAAATCTATTATAAAATGAAAATTCATCAAAACTTATATATACAAACATAGCAGAGAGAAATGTAGACCAATGTAAAGATGCAGTATTAAACTGTAACTGAGTAAAATAATTGTAGTACCTGCTATAGTACAGTAGTAATAATTTTGTAGCCACCTCCTGTTGTAATTGCAGGGAATTATATACAGATTTTCAACTCTGGGGTGGGGGCAGGAGTTGGTGCCCCTAACACCCATGTCAGTTCAAGGGTCAACTGTAGTTTGATAAATTTTATGTTAAATTCCTTTACTAAATATTACAAAATCACTTTCAGACCTTCTCCTCTAGACGCAATTGTTAATCCAGCCAATCCGGACCATCTTCTGACCCTTCCTGCCCTGTGCCTGAATTCATCCTCATTTTCTCCTCTTCTGAATTGCCTCCACCCCCCATTTCCAAAGGCCTTCTGGTTGAAATCTTGCTGAAAACCTAGAGTACCATTTCTAATTCTCCCTTGTCCCTGGGAAATTGTTTTATCTTTTTATCATAGTTGTCTATTTTCTTGCTTTTTATTCCATTGTAAGTTCTTCTAAGAGAGAAATTGGGTTATAGCAGCGTCTGTACCTTATACATAGTGCTTTTCTAAGAGTGTCTACTCAAGTGATTTTCATTGTTATTTGTTTTGGTACCCAAGATTGAACTCAGGGGTTTCCTACCTCTGAGCTACACTCCCAGCCTTATTTTATTTTTTATTTTTTATTTTATTTTGAAACAAGGTCTCACTAAGTTGCTGAGACTGGCCCCGAACCTGCGATCCTCCCGTCTTGGCCTCCCAAGTACTGGGATTACAGGCATGTACCACCATGCCTGGTTGTGATGTTGGTTTTTAAAATTCAATTTATTATCAGTGTTACTATTTTAACATTAATTAGTAAGAATTTATAAAAATTGTATTTTTAGGGGCAGGGTAAGTAGCTCAGAGAAGAAACACTTGCTTAGTGTGTGTGAGGCCCTGGGTTCTATCCCCAGTACTGTAGTAAATAAATAAATAAATAAATAAATAAATGAATGAATAAGAATAAAAAATAAATAATAATATTTTTTACAGCGAGGAATTGCTGTATTATTTTCAGCAAGAAAGAACACACTAGGCAGAATATCTTTGAATTTAGAAACTCTTTGCCTTGTATAAGAGTACTTCCAGTTGCTTTCTTTCATTTATAGTTTTCACTTGTAGATAGGAACACTTAAATTCTTTATTAAGGGTAATCATTTTAGAAGATATAACGTTGGTAAATTAAAAATGAGTTTCACAATGGAAGTGTTGCCTCGGCCATTAAGTACAGCATAGGTGATATAATTTAGATGTAATTAGATATAATTTAGACTTAATGACTATTTTTAAACTCATCAATTCGTATATCAATGAAAATTCCATTAGGGCATTATAAAGTTGTTAATAATGTCTTTTGATCCCCATTTTCCCTTCAGGAAGGAATGGGTTTATTAAAGCTTAGGACTTTCCTTTGATTTTTGCCAAATTTTTGATCAGTATTTACAAAGTGCTACTTTAAAAACATCCCCAAGGTGGTAGATTTACTTTAATGGGTTTCTGACTAGAGTGGGATCAAGGAAAGATCTGTCTGCATCTCTGATTCTCTTTTCTAGCTAAAAGCCCATATTTTGTTTTTTATACCAGAATTCCATATACACAGTGTCATTAATATATTGCTCAGTGGAAGTCACTAACTTCAATGGGTGTCTAATGAAATTAGATATTATAGTTACAGTATCTCTTTATTTTTTTTTTTTGGTTGTTCTTAGATTTTAAGAGCATCACAATATTCTAGTTGGAAGAAACTATATATGCACTTTAATTAAACTTTACCCCCAATTTTGGAATCTTTGTACCACTTCTGATAGTTGGCCCTCAATTTTGTGTTTAAGTTTATCTACTAATGAGTATTGTTTATTTCCTGAGGTGACTGTTGTCTTTGAAATTTTTATCTGCATGAATATGTTTTATACTTGAAAAAATGCATTATGGACTGCTGTTTTTCCCAACTGCCCTTCAAATATCTGAGGGCACCATTCGTCTCTAGCCCTTACTTGTTCTGATCTCACTGTTTTTGTGTTACACTCTTTGGAATGAATGCACAGAGTCAGACATAATAATCCAGATGTCAGCTGGCCAACAGAGAGACAGCAGAACTATTATCTGCCTTGATCATATCCTGGGATATTGTAATTGGTCAATTTTCAATGTTGAATTAGTAAACAATGGTGTCTAGGATCATAGTTTTTATTAACTATGTGACACTTTGTTGAATTCGAGGCCAACTAAATTTCATGGATAAATTTCTATATTACCAGTTTCCATATGATAGATCATTAGAGTGGGAATTCAGGAATTAACTAAATCTTTGTATTCATCCTTAAATTTACTCGAGTTTTGATTCTGCCACATTCCTTTCAAATTTGGCATTTGCAAATCTGATACATGTTTTCTAGATACATAACAACACTGTTGATAAAACTCTTGAAAATTAGCCTTATAGATTTTAATTTATTCAAATTGCCTTTCTTTGGTCATCTGTTTCAATCTTCCTTCATCTTAGGCTTATCTACATCCTCCATGAAAGCAGAAGGTTGGAGTAGTTGAGAATACAGGCTCAGCCGGGTGTGGCACATGCCTGTAATCCCAGTGCTTGGGGGGCTGGGACAGGAAGATTGCAAGTTTGAGGCCAGCCTCAGCAACTTAGAGACACCCTCAGCAACTTAGCGAGACTTTGTTTCAAAATGAAAATAATAACCAACTAACTAGCTAGCTAACTAACTAACTAACTAACTAACTAACTAAATGAATGAATAATAAACGGACTGGGGTGTAGTTCAGAGGTATAATGCCCCTAGGTTCAATCCCAGTTCCATACACATGCACACACACACGGAAAAGGATATAGGTTCTTTGCGTCTGCTTTGGCTTGAAGTCTGGTTCCATGAATTAAAGCTGTGTGATGTTTGGCAAGCTGTTTAACCTGTCTGTGATTTTGCTTATTCATCTGAACTATAGGAATGATGCTCGTATCTGACTAAGAGAATGCTTATAGCGACCAAGAGAGGTAATACATGTAAACCATCTACAGTAATTTACGGGGCTCACTATGTTAGCTATTATCCATTTCTTAATGTGTAGTATTGCAATGTACACAGAAATGAGTGGAGTATATAGAACTATAGCAGAGCATACAGAGACGAGCATTGCATTCCTCTGGTGCCCCAGACCGTCTTCTCCAACCAGTAATCTTTCTTTCTTAAAAAAAATCAGATTAAAAAATTCAATTATGTACGTGTGCTGTGGAATACTTCTATTCCTCAAAAGTATGCATGATGGAATTGGATATATCCCATTTCATTTGTTTGCAAAGGGCAGCCTGCGCCATAAAACATATGAGGCTTCCAGCTCCTCCGCCTAATAAAGAAATGGAATACTCACAGGCGTCGGCTTCCTAAGGGCTGCAACGATTCCGAGTCTCTTTGCTCAGCCAGGTTATGTGTGAGGATTGTGGACCTTTTATCTTTCCTCAGTGGAAATCATAGAATTTCACTCCGGTTATTAAAGACCATGTGGTACCTTAGCATCCTATTCATGGGCATTTATGGAACACTTTTATGTTCCAGACAAAATCCTTAACTAATTTAATCTTTGTAATACAGCTATGGGGAAAGCACTAATTATTTCTTTTCCCACTTCGCAGCTGAGGCAATGGAAGCACAGAGACGTTAGGTAAACCCGGGCTACAGCACATAGGCGGTTGAGTTGGCCAAGATTCCAACCCTGGCATTTTTCAATCTAGAGCTCCAAGCTCTAAATTAATAGCTCTTCCTTTTCTGCTTTATCTCTTGCATTATGAAAATGTCCTCCATTTTCATAATGGTCAAATATTTATTGAGTAAATTTTATCTTTGCATGGAGAGGTCTGTCTATAAACAAACAAACATGTGTCCTGAGTTTTTCCAGGATATAAACAGTAACAAAATGATTTGCAAAAGGAGATTATGTTGATAAAAGCAGTAATTTTTGGTATATGTTGTATGTTCTTTCTGTATAGGTATGTGAATTGGTGTTAATCTGCTATTATTGGGGCAATTACCCTAGGCCCCAGCTCCTTAGGCTCTCTTCTGTCATTCATTAAAACATTTTTAGGTTCACCTAACTTTAGATTCAGCTTTCGGTGGGTGCTGTGCGAGGTGTTAACTCTGTGATGTAGACATCGGGCCTCTAACATCTAACATACCACGCACATAGTTTCCACATCCATCTAACGATACAGCAGGAGCCTGACATGGCATTATGTGTTAAAACTCACAATGACAAGATGCAGTCTCTGGTCTCAGGAAGGTCTAAATAATTGGAATGCGGTCTAACGATCACCTGTGGGCTACATGGAAGGTAGCTGGTAGGATTAGGAATGGGCAGGAAAGGCTTCAGACAGGAGAGTATACTTAAACTCAATTTTAAAGAATGAGTAGGGGCCCAGTATGTGCACAAATTGGGAAAAGACACAAAATATCTTGCCCATGCTTTGGAGAGACTTTAATCCTGAATTTTTTTTTTTGAAATATGTGCTCTTGAGGAAGCCAGTTAGATTGTGTATAGATCCATATATTTTTATTTAGACTTTCAAGATAAGGAAGTTTTGGCAAAACACTTAAACTAGAGATTTTTATGCTACATTTACAAAGAAAAGACTAAAAAAAACCCCCAAATCTAATCTGTCTGAGATATATATATTTATTTTTTTTGAAAGGAAAATACAATTCTGTGTCCTAAGAACCTTCTCCTCCGTGAAAGAGATTTTTATTACAATTCTAAACAGCCACAATAATTAAATATTTTGTTCAGGTACCATTTGTTATTTTGGTTTTCTTTCCAACCATCTCTGGTACTGCTTTTTAGATTATTAAAATCACTTGCATCTGTTATGATCTTGAACCATGATTCTTTTTATAGCTGACATTTTAAATTTATTTGTAATCTCATTTGCCGTTTTACTTTTCTCTGCCGATTTCTTATTTGCAAGTTTAAAGCCTCCTCTCTAAGCTCATCTGCATTTTTATGTGCCTAACACAGAGAAACCACTAAAAATAAAAATTATTCAAAGGTGAGCTGAGCTCAGTGGCTCAGTGCTTTTGAGCTGCTACGTTTTTAACTCCAGAAGTTTCTGAGTTGAAAGGCAGCTTTGTAAACAAGCAGAAATGCTTTTCCTGGTCTTCTATTCTCAAGGGAAACGTCTCTGCAGTACAGTCACTTAGAATGAGGTTTTAAGCAGTGCAGAGGGTGAGGTGTTTTATCCTTTTTGGAACTTCTTCCTGCATTTGAAATATTTTGAGGATGTCAGTGGACCTTTAATAAATCCTGGGTGATTAAATAATCGACACACAACTGTCTTTCTGTTACTTACCTACCGAAGTTCTCTGTGATTATTCACAGTACGTACTGACCCACAGATTCAAGAAGCTTACTATAAGTTGTATTTTTCTTTTCCCTAAAACAAAGCCAGAGTCTTCGAATCTTTGCTTCGTTATGGGATATTTGCAGGAATGTAGGAGATCAAGATGGAGATGGGGTTTTACAGGTGTGGATCGGGCGGGCGATGTCTTCCAAAGAGGAGCTGATGCACAAATCCCGAGACTGAGAAAGTATAGAGGCTACTTGGAGGAATAGAAGATTAGTTGGGCTGGAGCATTTAAGTAGCTGAGTAATTGTGGAAGAGAGACCAGAAGGACAGCTCAGGGCCGGATTGTGAGGGCTTTAGAAAGCCAGGCTTAGAGCTTAACATTTAGTATTGTAGGACAAGTCAAGGAGTAGTATAGACCAACTATACTATAGATGCATTAAGAATGTTTGGCAGCAAGCCAGGTGCAGTGGTGCATGCCTATAATCTCAGTACTTGGGAGGCTGAGAGAGGAGGATCCTAAGTTCATGGCCAGCTTTAGCAACTTTGCAAGACCCTCAGCAACTTAGCGAGATCCTATTTCTAAGTAAAAAACAAAAAGGGCTGGGGGTAGCTTGGAGGTAGAATGCCCCTGAGTTCAAGGCACACTACCAAAAATAAAACAAAACAAACAAACAAAAAGAAAAGAATATTTGGCAGCAACATGCCAACAGACTGGAGAGACTCTTGAATTGGAGGGTCAGCTAGACAGTAATAACAGGTAGACACCATTGAGGTTCTGAATCCGAGTAATGGAAATGCATTCTAGAGACAGTGTTGGTGGGGTTATTTATAGGATTGGCTGTGTTCAGACATGGTGGTCTAAGGAAGGAGAGCAAGAAAGCCGAGAATAAATTTAACATTTCCTTTAGGACCAGGAAAACAGTTACACTGTTAAAAGAAACCAGGTTTCAGGGAGAAGAGTAGGTTTTGAAAGGATATGTTGATAATTTTAGTTTTGTACAGATCAAAGTGGAGAACTCTAGCGGGTTTTGGATGTTGATTTAGAAGTCATATGCAGATGAGCTGGTTGAAACATAGAAAATGATAAGATCACTCAGAGACAGAAAGTAAACAGCAATATAAAAACGAATTTTAGGAAGAAAATTTAGAGAAATGCCATAAAAAGAGAAATAGGCGTGTATCCTTGGAATTGAGATCGTTTTGTGATTAGAATGAATCGAAGGGTCAAGAGAGGACACCAAAGAAATTTGTCTGGATCTTTTTAGTTTCAGGGGAAGCTTCTTGAAGGAAGGGAAGGCTGTTCTAATAGCTGAAGCATAATCAGGCGCTTGCCGGAAAGAGATCGGGGTGAGAGAGAAAATGCACCCTGGATTCAGGGAAGCCATCCAGTGAGTCCTGGGGAGCTAAGCCCAGAAGTGTTTAGAGAAGTGTTTCAGAGTCTAACAGGAAGGACCTCTTTATAAACCTGCCCCACATGTAGAAAGTTCCTTTGGGTCTAACTCTGAGAGTTCTGCCTTTGCGTGGAGATGAGTCTTAGAAAAGTCCTGCTTCCTTTTTTCTTTTACCGAGCCCCTTCTTTGGTTGCTTCTGTATTTGAATGTTATCATGCCCAGGGCTGTTCCCTAAGATGGAAGAATTTGGAGAATTCTCTGAAGGATGTCAATTCCTCTCTGTTCTTGACATGCCGTTTCTATCCCCAGGCTCCTGGTCCAGTCACTATTGTATCCAGAGCCTGGAGGACAGCGTCTTCATTGGTACCACATTTACCTCTTCAAGTTTGGAGAGTGTCCTGATGTTTGGCGAAATCACAAATTGCCTCATGCATTATTAATGTCAGTATATGAGGTTGAACACTGTGTTCTGGCTTCTACCATATCCCTTGTGGTGAGAATGAACCAGCTTTTGATATTTCAGAGTCGGGAGGTATTTTTGCAGCTTCTCATGGGGAGGTATTCTGTTGATATCAGTTCTATCCTAAGGCACATTAAAAATGTTATTATTACAAGTCATAAGAGGCAAAGAGGCTTTGTTGAAATTTTGTTTGAAGGATGTTAGAAAGTATTTAAAATATTCGCCACTGTTTTAGGAGAACACTTCTATTCCCTTAGTCAACCGTGTGCCATGATAATTAACTTCTTGATAATTTTCAAGTTTTCACAACCAATTTTTAATATTTTATAGAACAATTTATGTGGCAAGTACATGTGTAGTGTTTTATCCTATGCCATGTAGTATTCCAAGTGCATTAGAAAACATGAACTCATTAGTGCTGTGATTAAAAGATTCAAATATAGCCGGGCGTGGTGGCGCACGCTTGTAATCCCAGTACTTGGGAGGCTGAGACCGGAGGATCTGGGTTCACGGCCAGCCTCAGTTACTTAGTGAGGCCGTCTGCAACTTAGTGAGACCCTGTTTCAAAATAAAGAATAAAAAAATAGGGCTGGGGGTGTAGCTTAGAGGTGGAATGCCCCTGGGTTCAATCCCCAGTCATGCAAAAAAAAAAAAAGGATTCAAATATGTGTACCTGCTGACTTGAATGAATCATTAAAAACTAGAATTTTCTTGGGTGTAAAATATACCTTTCTAATATTAATAATTAATATTTGTGATTAAAATGTATGCAGAGAAGTATAATGCATCACTAACATCAGCTGCATTTGAAGATATAAGTTTTTATGCAGAATGAAAACTACCATTTATCTATCCATCTATTTATCTGTGGAACCATCTACCTATTAATTCATTAATTAACTAATTCATTCATCTGTCTGTTCATTTATTCATAGATTAATAATTTAGAACACTTTTTACTTCAAAAGAGGTTATAATGGTATGTAATTCAGACTGAATCATAATTTTCATATGATAAAAATTCAAATTTTTTCATAAGGGAAGATTTTTTTTTCTTAGTACTGAATTCTAAGAGAGAATTTTTTTTAAACATTAAGGATGTCAAGTAATAACATTTCCACTTTGAGAACTAGAATTTTCAAATGTCATTACATGGTACCTCTGCACACCTTTTTACTAGTAGCTATGCTTACATAATCCGAGCACGGTTTCAGTAGATGTAACTTAAATGAGAAGCACATATAACAGCTAAACACCAGGCAGAGCACAGATCTCGTAGGTGCGCGGGCTCTCACGCCACTGTCCCCAGCTAACCTTCAGCACAGTTTGAGAGCTGTTAAATCAGCGCTGTCTGGCTGCTGACTGCTTTTTTCTCTTTCTTGCAGGAGATTCCGTATTCGATAGTCAATATACATTCTGCAACACTGAGTGGTGCTGTGACCTTTATTCCTACAAGGTTTAGTACTTCCAAGGTCCTCTTCTCCCTGATTTAATGAGATGTCTGTCTACCCATTGCTGAGTACTATAAACAGATTTTACCATGGCTCCTTGTTAGGAAGGGAATTTTAATTTAATTTTATTTCATTTTTGATCTGGTTTTCTAGCCTCTGAACTACTTGAGATCGGGTATATTTTTACTTATCACTCTATCTCCAGCACCTGGACAGATGTGAAACAGTATTCCATATATATTTGGCAAATAAATGAATAAGTATATGGATTAGTTTACCACTGATTGGTATCATCCAAAGAACCTTGCTCAACAGAGACCAGTGGAGACTTAAACAACAATGTCTGCAACATATTTTTGAGTTCTAGAATGATTTTGGGCAGTTACTTTTGAAATTTTCTGTAATTATGGGTAAATCAGATTCAGCTAGAAGTCTATTCAGTGATGTTTTTTGACCGGGGTTTTCTTTCTCAATTTTCCAGCTTCCGAGAACTGACTTGCTATGATTTCATCTAGGAAAATTCAATTTCTTGCTTGTTTAAATCACAGGAGATGAATTTGTAAACCTAAATGCCAAGTTAATGATTTGTAAGAGAGATATCTTTGATTGAGAAATCAGAATTATTGGTGGCATGGGACTTTCTGGGAAGGGAATTTCACTTAAATTATAAATTAGAAGACTGTATGATAAAAAAAAGCATAACATAATTAGGGGTACGCACAAGGTTATGTTTATCCAGCCAGGCTAAGGTAGCCAAGTGGACCATCCTTTTTTTAGTTTAGAGGCATTTTTATCTAAGAAATTATTCCTGTCCATTGGTCTATTGATGTTTTCAGTGAATGGATCATGGAACACAGATATCTCAGATGTTATAGGTAAACCATGAAAAAGTAATTTCAGGGCTGGGAATGCAGCTCAGTGGTAGAGGCCTTGCCTAGCATGGGTGAGGCCCTGGGTTTGACCCCCAGTACTGGGAAGCACAGTGAAATAACTTGAAAAAAAACCTACAAACTCTTCTTGAAGACTCATAATTGACAATAGGAATCTTTCAGATTTCATCAAATGAATTTAACCTCAGAACAACTTTTCTTAGCTCACCTATAAACATTTATTCAAGAAAAATCTATGGGACAGTGATTGTGACAAGATAGCAAATTCAGGGCCCCTACTCCCACTTCAAGACCCAGAAAAGGCCATTCTTGGGGGGAAATAATGTTTCTTGGTTGTAAATCTCTCTTGCTTGTAAATTGGGATTTCTTCCTCGATGCTCCTTTGGAAAATTTGTCCTAGGTTTTGTGCCTGCTGTGCATCTCCCCACGATGCAAAGTTCTCCCCTGGATTGAGGGTGATTGGTGAACACACTCTAGTTCTGTTGTTTATTACCCCTCTTTTTAATCCTCTTGGTCCAATTGTGATTTTTCCCTCTCATACTATGAAAATTAATTTCCTTTTATTGCCCCAAATGTTAGTAACAATACAACTTCTTTGCATAGGTACAGCTAACACTATGCACTTAGATAATGCTCAAATGACAGTTCCATTGTGGTCATTTGGCTTTGCTGTTTGCATGTTCCTTCCCTGCCTGTCCTGAACACTCACCCTCAGCTCCGGGTCCCCTCTTTGTGGAATGCAGCCTAAAGGACCTGGATGTCTGAATGGAGTATGGCTGATTCTCTCTAAATGACTTCAAAAACTTGAGTGTTCCAGTACTGTCGTTTATGTAAAACGACTCACTGACCCTTCAAAGAAAATAGCCTCTTCTCTCAGCTTCTTCTTCTGTCGCTGACAGGCAAGCAGGAAGTGGGCTCTTCCTTGACCTGCTGTCCAAGGTTCAAGCTCCATCAGAAATAAGAAAGGCGGTGGCTTCCAGTTGGAGAGTTTAGAAAGGGGGAAAGAGACAATTGAATGAAAACGTAGAGCTGTGCCGTCAGGTCAAGTTCAGTTCTGCTACTTTAAAAGGTCTTCAAAGCAAGAAGAATCTAGCTATGGAGACAAAGCTCAGGAGAAGCAGAATGAACACTTGGGAGAGAAAAAGCTTCTCACTCGCAGATGATGGGTCATCTCTTCTCTTGTTTAGAGAACACCCTTCCCTTGGGGATATAACCTGAAATAAGTAAACTTAGTTATAATATTTTACCACACTAAGAGGAAAACCAATATTTCCTAAGCCAATCCTAAAACTGGAATCGATGAAATATGTGAACATCTTTCTCTCCAACACTTGTTTTTTTCTTAAAGATATTAGACTATTTGCAATTGTCATAAAACAAAATTAATAATTCAACTTGGAATACTACCTATACATGTACACATACATACATGCAAACAAGATATACACAAATTTCAACTGCCATCTCTCTGCTTCCATTCCTTTAATTGTTGTGAGCTGATCCACCTATGCACTCGAGTGACAGGGAGCACAAGTTACTTTCTCATAATTTCTTGGTCCACTGGTCCACTGGTCCACCAGGATGGTGTATTGCCTTTCCCAGTATACTCTTTCGGTTTAATAATCCTACTTGAGCCTACTTACCTTGGTTCCATCATGGCAAACTTTGTAAGCATATCACTATAACTAATTTTCTTCTGCTCTCTTCTCTGAAACCACAGCTCCTCTGCATCTAGCCAAGACATAGGGTACCACCTGCTGGGCCATTATGCTCCCCAACATCTAACCAGCTTGGAAGAAACTTGAGCAAATATCACTGACTCGGCTTCTAAAAATCCATATGGAAGATTACAGTTTCCAAGATGAAAGCATTCCTTACTTAATAGATGCTTGGCTTTATGTGGATGCATCAGGAGATGACCTCATAAATTGAGGACCACTTCATAAAGTGTTCCTAGATGCCAAAGTAGGTTGACCTGCATTTAATCTTCTCAGTGGTATGGTAATTTTATTCATCATGTTAGGGTCTTAAATTCAAATGCCTGGAGAGGCCAGGCAAGTAAAGAAAGAAAGGACCCAGGATGAGCCAGGCATGATGGTGCACGCTTGTAATCCCAGTACTTGGGAGGCTGAGACGGGAGGATCCGGGTTCACGGGTATAGCTCAGAGGTACAATGCCCCTGGGCTCAGTCCCCGGTACCACCAAAAAAAAAAAAAAAAAGAAAGGGCCCAGGAGACTGTGTGACTTGAAGTGTGCAGGGCTCAGCTGACGGGTACAGTCCTAGTAAGACCCAGTGGTGACTGAGGAAATACAGTTGAGTGGCTAGATTTTTTTTTTTTTTTGCGGTACCGGGGATTGAACGCAGGGGCGTTCTACCTCCGCACTATGCCCCTGGCCCTATTTTTTATACTTTATTTTGAAACCGGGTCTCACGATGTTGCGGAGGGCCTCACTAAGTAGAGAGAGAGAGAGAGAGAGAGAGAGAGAGAGAGAGAGAGCTGAGGCTGGCCGCGAACCCGGATCCTCCGGTCTCCGCCTCCCAAAGTACTGGGATTACAAGCGTGCGCCACCACGCCCGGCTAGATCTCCCATTTTTAAGGGGAAGTAAAAAGCTCAAAATTTGACTTGAAATGTTCTTATTTTAAATATTATAACATGCATTGCTTTGTTTTCTTTTAACAACTGGGTTAAAAAATAAGTAGGTCTTGGCTGCTAGTTTGTAGTCTCTGACCCGGAGAACAGAGGTTGCTGATCTTGCCCTGAGGTCTAGGACTGTTAGTTTTGTTTTATTTTGGACTTGTTCACCACCCTGAGGTCTTCAGTGATAAAAATGTTTCTGATGTTTGTTAAATAAAAAATTCTAGAATCTAGAGTCAGGAAGTACAAAAGAGCTTAAAATAAATAATGGTTAAAGTTAAGTAGTTGGACATTTTTGAAGGAGGAAATAAAATTAGCATTGTTCATTGATTCCTTCATTGAGAACCTAGTATTGAGGTGCAAGTCACCCTGATAGGAGCCTTGTGATGGAAATCAAGACTTGTCATCACCTGCCAATCACAGAAAGATTACCTTATGCAGATCATACACATGAACGTTAAAATGAAGACTTCTGTACATACTGTAATGAAATACTGAAGATCACAGAAAATGGCCTGAATTGTATAAATAGGATACATACAGGCACATTATATGTCAGAGTAGACAACATCAAATCTGTATCATGGAAAATATTAAACTATGACACTTTTTTTTGTGGTACTGGGGATTGAACCCAGGGACATTCTACCTCCGCGCTACACCCCTGGCCCTACTTTATATACTTTAGTTTGAAACCAGGTCTCACGAAGTTGTGGAGGGCCTCACTAAGTAGAGAGAGAGAGAGAGAGAGAGAGAGACAGGGAGAGAGAGAGAGAGAGAGAAAGCTGAGGCTGGCCGTGAACCCGGATCCTCCGGTCTCTGCCTCCCAAAGCACTGGGATTACAAGCATGCGCCACCACGCCCGGTGCAAACTATAACACTTTAATTTACATTTTTCTGAGGTACTGGATCTCTTTATTTTATTTTTTATTTTTTTACTTTTATACATTGTAGTCTCACATCATATGTAGTTCACAGTGACAGTGACATACATACACACAGCATTTAGTGGCCTGGATCTCTAATAAAGAAACCAAGGTCTTTGTGTTCTTGAGAGCATATATGTATATTATTATTATTATTTGTACTGGGGATTGAACCCAGGGGCATTCTACTTCTGAGATAGAACCCCAGCCCTATTTTATTTTTTTAATTTTGAAACAAAGTCTCACTAAGTTGCTGAGGGTCTATGTTGGTGAGGCTGGCTTCAAACCTATGGTCCTCCTGTCTCAGCCTCCCAAGTACTGGGATTACAGGCATGCGCCACTATGCCGGACTTGTATGTATGCTCTAATTAAGTGAGTGCATGTTTTTTGTTTTCTTTAGACTATGGTACACCATCTCTAAGATATTTATATTGTTCCATATTCTTAAATCTTTCTAGTGTTACTAAACTAAAACTGAGAACACTTGGATTATTCTCATTGGGCTAATTGCAATTAAGAAAACATCATCCCACCATTCATATTTTCTAGTAAAATATTACCATGAAAATACTCAAAATATTTACGATATTATTTTTCTATTATAAGGAAACTTTGCATCTAAAAAAAGTCCTTCTGAATGTTATGTCCTTTAAATAGTTTCTGGCAACCATTTTGATGCTGATATGGAAGTCCCAACTCTTTACTAGAAACACTCTCCTGAAGCCATGGGAAATGGGATATGCGAGGCGTCATCTGAATCTGTAGTTTCATCAAATTGCTGGATGCTTTATTAATGGTCTTGTTTTCCTCTTGTAATTTTTCAGTAGAAAGACGCTAGGTGACCTTGCATGCAATCAGTAATAATGAGGTTTTTTTTACACATCATTCTCTGAGAAGATGAAATGATTAAAATGAGAAGTATTAAAAAAGGCTTCAAATCACATAAACTGCAAACTCTTAGTCAATTATGATAGACCTGATGACAACCTGCTAAATACCATATAACCGTGTTTATAGTTCATTCTAAAATAACAACTTCCAGAATTTGAGATAACTTTCATGAGGTTAAAAATTAAATTATCAATGCCAGAATGGCTGTCTTTAATATTTTTCTAACATTGGCAGTAAAAAATAATTTAGGGCATTTTAAATTCATGTTCTAAACCAAGTAAATCGAAACTAAATGTAAAAGAAATAATAAGTAGTGACTGAAAATTAAGAGTAGTGAAAAGATGATATGTGGCCTGCTGAAAAACTGATGTTGAATTTGTGAAGATGAATGTCAGGGAAGGACGAGAACCCTAAACAACAAAAATCTCAGTGATTAAGGATGGTGGAACAGAGGAAGACAGTGCATTTCAGTTGCTCCAAGACTCAGAACTCAACCAGCGGGAAGACTGCTTCTTCGGAAGAGCAGAAAAGCAGTCAGAACTCAGCAGAAGAAAGACAGTTGAAACATGGTGGGATTGGATGCAGCACAGAAAGCAGAGGACTGAAAAGAGCTCCCTGTGTCTCCTCTGGAGAGTGGAGGCAGTGCCATCTTGGTGAACCCATGCCGGGACTGGTGGCTGATGGGACCCAGCACCTCTCAGAGACCAACTCCAGCAAAGAAGAAGCAGAATCTTATCTAAAGACCGTGTGTTTACAAACTGTCCCAGTGGTAGCCTGAGCAGCTACCGGAACTTGCGTGGCAACAAGTAGGCCCGTGTGGTCTGTGAGTTGGCAAATCTTCCCTGTGAAGGTAGGGGCAGGGGCTACCGTTGGACACAACAGAAACCTGAATTAGCAGACAATCCCTAGGAACACTCAGGCAGGCAGAATCCAAGGTTGGCAGTTCACCCCACCTGTGCAGGGACTCCAGCAATCACCACAGGACTTCCAGCAGTGGTGTCTGTGGGGTAAAATAATTCAGCCAACTGTGCTACAGTCTCTGAAAGCTATAAACTCCCATCCGACAGTGTTTAGGGGTCACTAGCACCAAGGCCAGAGGCCAAAAAGGTCTCACATGATCGCAGCTGCCCAGAGCAGAAGCTGTGTCCCTGGAGCTAAATAACTGAGCCATCCCCCAAGCCCCAGGCTCAGAATGGAACAATTTCTTCTTGCTAGAGCTTGGGCCCTGAAAATAGGGAGGCCAGGGGCCAGCAAGGTTTCATCTGATTGAAGCTACAGGCTGGGAATGCAACAGTCTCTCTGCCGGCAGAGTTTGTTCCTGGTGATCCCACATGCCAGTAACTGACATTACTCCACATGGTCACAACCAGCAGATCAGCCATGGTGTCCTGGAGCCATCAAAGCTCAGCCAGCAGGGCCATAAGCTTGGAACATAGTCATCTCTGGCCCTGCTGAGCTTATGCCAGTGTCCACAGATGCCAGAGGTCAGAGCTCCACAGTGTTTCTCATGTCCGCAACCAGCAGAGCAGTGGTGATGTCTGTGGGGCACTAAATCACAGCCAGCAGGACACAGGCTCTGAATGCAGCATCATAGTCTCTGGCCCTGCTGAGTTTAGTCCTGGAGAGCATTGGGACCTGTAGCCAATCAGAGACTCCTGCTTGACTGCACTAAATAAGAACTATATCCTGTTAAAGAGGTTCTGGAGGACAAACTCAGAAGTCTGATTATATATATGTAAGGTAGATTCATTGAGGAAAATATATACCACCATCATAGGCCTTATTATAAAGGGATAACAAATGGACATAGGACTCTCACACAGAGAGGAAGAGAATGCCAAGACAGCAGAGATACACACCTGAGAATTTTGAAAATATGAGAATGAAGACCAATGAGGAAACAATAAATGCCCACAACTCAACAACAAGGGAGATCACCAATACTGAGCTGCAGAAGATGCCAGAAAAAGAATTCAGAATTTTGATTTTCAATATGATCAAAGGCCTCAGAAATGAAATCAGAGAAGCATACAGATTATGAAAGAACATATCAACAGAGAAATTGAGGCCCCAAGTAGGAACCAAAAGGAGGCTTTGAGCAAAATGATGGAGTCAATCAATGAATTAAAGATCTCAATAGAAACCACACCTGGCATAGTGGACCACATAGAAAATAGAGTCTCACTTTTGGAAGACAGATCATTCAACACTGACCACACTGTCAATAATATAGAGAAGATAATATGACAACAGGACCAGAACATCCAAGAAATATGGGTAATGTAAAACAAACTAACATGTATAATAGGCATTGATGGTCTAGAAGCATAAACCAAGGGCATTAGAAATCTCTTTAGAGAAATAATACTGGATAATTTCCCAAATAGAAAAAGAGCTGGACATCTATGCAGAGGAGACATTCAGAACACCAGTAAGACAAGCTCAAAGAACTTCTCTAGCCAGTCGTATGGCACATGCTTGTAATCCCAGTACTTGGGAGGCGGAGACAGGAGGATCTGGGTGTGTGGCCAGCTTCAGCTACTTAGTGAGGCCCACTGAAACTTAGTGAGACTCTGTTTCCAAATAAAGAATAAAAAATAGGGTAAAAAATAGGGCTAGAGATGTAGCTTGGAGGTAGAATGCCCCTGGGTTCTATCCCTAGTACCGTAAAAAAAAAAACAACAACAACAACACTTCTCTATGCCACATAATAAGTAAAATGACTAACAGAGAAAAAGGAAAGAATCTTAAAGGCATTGAGAACAAAAGAATGGGTGGTATTCAGAGGCAAAACAGTAAGAATCACTCCAGACTTCTCAAACCAAGTCATGAAATCTAGGAGGGGCTGGTATGATGTACTCCAAACCCTGAAAGAAAACAATTTCCAACCAAGACTGCTATATCCAGCAAAGACATCATTCAAAATTGATGGAGAAATAAAAACCTTTCAAGAAAAACAGAAACTAAAAGAATTCATGACTACTAAGCTGGCACTAGAGAAAATACTTCAAGAAACAAAACACAGAAAAGAAAAAAGAAATAAATACCAGAACCAGAGGAGGGTCGAATTCCACCAGATGAGCAACTAAGCAAAGGAGAAATAACACTATATCAAACATAAAATATAACTCAAAATGACAATAACAAAAGTTATCTTTCAATAATTATATTGAGTGTCAAAGGTCTAAACTCCCAAATTAAAAGCATAGACTGGCAATGTGGATTAAAGAACATACCCAACCATATACTGCTTGCCAGAAACTCACCTTACAGGAAAAGATATCCATAGGCTAAAGATGAAAGGATGGAAAAAGATATACCATGCAAATGGAGACCCCAAACAAGCTGGAGTAGCAATGCTCATATCCAACAAGCAGACCTTAAGCTAAAACTTATCAGAAAAGATAAAGTGAATAATTTCTTACTAATAAAAGGAGCAAACAAAAAAGAATATGTAAAGATAGTAAACATTTATTCCCCAAATGTGGGTGTAGCCACTTTCATAAAGCAAACTCTTCCAGACATTAGGTCTCAAATAGACCCAAATACAATAATATTGGGATACTTCAACACACCGCTCACAGTACTAGATTGATCTTCCAGGACTGATTAACAAATTCAGCAATGTAGTGGGATACAAAAATGAATCTAAAAAACAGTAACTTTTCTATATGCCAACCATGAATCCACTGAAAAATAAATCCATGCAGGATGCATCACAGTTCCTGACTTTAAACTACATTACAGAGTTATAGTAATAAGAACAGTGTATTGGCATAAAACCAGACACGTAGACCAATCAAATAGAATAGAAGATACAGAAACAAATCCACACACTTATAGCCAATTGATTTTTGACAAAGGTGTCAAGCGCATACTTTGAAAAAAAGACAGCCTTTTCAACTAATGGTGTTGGGAAAACTGGTTATCCATTTGTAGAAAAATGGAATTAAATCCCTACCTCTCACCCAGCACAAGAGTCAACTTGAGATGAATCAAAGACCTGGAAATTATATCAGAGACTTTGACATTACTAGAGGAGGGCATAGGTCCAACATTACAATATATAGGAACAGGTAGAAACTTCCTTAATAAGTCCCCCAAAGCTTAGGAAATTAAGACAAGGATTAATAAATGGGATGGCATCTAACTAAAAAAATTCTGCTCATCAAAGAAAACCATCAAGAGTCTAAAAGAGAAAGCCTACAGAATGGGGAGAGACCTTTGCCAGTTATCCCTCTGATAGAGGACTAATATCTAGAATATACAAAGAACTTAAAAGACTTTACACTAAAAAACAAGTAACCCAATCAAGAAATGGGCCATTGAACTAAATAGACACTTCACAAAAGAAGAAATACAAATGGCCATTAAAAACATGAAAAAATGTTTAACATCATTAGCAATCAGGGAGTTGCAAATGAAAACCACACTGAGATTCCATATAACCCTAATCAGAATGGCAATGATCGAAAAGTCAAACAACAATAAATGCTGGCAAGGATGTGGGGAAAGTGGAACTCTTCTACACTGTTTTTGGGATTGCAAATTAGTACAGCCACTATGAAAATCACTGTGGAGATTGTTAAGAAAATTGGAATGGATCCACCATATGATCTGGCTATACCACTCCTGGGTATCTTTCCAAAGGGACTGAAATCAGAATGTGATAGTAATATATGCATATCCATGTTTATAACAACATGATTCACAATAGCCAAATTGTGGAACCAACCTAGGTATCCATCAACAGATGAATGGATTATAAAATTATGGGATATATACACAATGGAATTCTACTCAGCAATAAAGAACAAAATAATGTCATTTGCAGGAAAATGGATGGACCTGGAGAACATTGTGTTACGTGAGATTAGCCAGCCACAGAACGTGAAGGGCCATATGTTTTCTCTTATATGCAGTAGCTAGGGATTAATTGGGATACCAGAGGGACTTCAGATAATGGAGGAAAAACTCCAGTGGAACAAGGGAAGTGGTCTAGCGGAAGGAGTGGTGGAGAGGAAGAATAAAGAAATCTCTTCCATTGGCATTATGTACACATGTGAGAATACAAATGTTAGTCTCAATATCCTGTAAGGGGGAGGAGTGAGGAGGGAGATGAGGGAAAGCTCACAAAATGCTGTGTGCATGTATGTCGCTATCATAATGAACTACATTATGATGTGAGATTATAGTGCGCCAATAAAAGTATAAAAGAGAGATTATATGAGCATGAAAGCATTGGTTTCTCTATTTTACAGCTGGTAATTGGGTGGTATTTAATGGGTTCTTTTTTTGGAGGTGGGGATTATCATGTATCATCAGAATTCACTCTGGTTTTACCTGTATTTGTGTCATATTGTAAAGGCATAAAATTCTTTTTCATTTATAAAATTTGGTTTTCAAGCCGGGCGTGGTGGCGCATGCTTGTAATCCCAGTACTTTGGGAGGCGGAGACCGGAGGATCCGGGTT